>CM055188.1:26063496-26153496 GCA_029224185.1 Karalla daura
GCGTCACGTTCAGCCCGTCCATGCTGCCGCTGTTCACACGAGACTCGATTTCATCCGAGCGGAGGTCTGCAGACTCCCTCTCCACCTGAATCATCCTGAAAATACACACACACACACAGGAAGAGCAATCCTATCAGTGAACTGACAACACAGACCTTGTTTTTCTATGAAAATTAAATAAACCACTCTATAATAGAAGTTCCTCTTCGCTCAAAATCCGGACATTTCTCGATTTGGCCCTCATTGTGTATTCTATCACCTTTATTTAGATAACCAAACATACCCAAACAAAGAGGGGCTGACCATAGACCGTAGTAGTAGTACGAGTCCAGTATGAAAAAGGAGGCCAATGCAGAAGTGACTTTTCTCACACCAGCTTCAACAGCTAAAGTTACCCGTGCCAGGGTGTAATCTGGTGGTCGATTTGCAAATAATTCCATGATTAATAAGATATCAGAGCTTAAAGAAATTAATTAATATAGGGCGTGTCCATTTGGCTGACAGGGGAGCCTCACAGAGGAGAGAGCGTCAGTCACATTAATTGGACGAATAGACTGTGTTTACCTCGTTCTTATGCCCGTGTTATTCTCTGATATCCAGTATGGATCAGTGGGTGTGATGAGGAGGACGCAGGTGAAAAGTTGTATCTGTCACTTATTTCTCTCGCCCCTGCCCTACCCACCCTATGGTTTCTGCTGGCTCTATTAGGAGGAATGGCAACCCCTTGCAACTCAAACTCAAACCATTGGGTGACGTCACAGGTTTGGGGCTTGGGGCTGTCTGAGTTTCTCAATCGCACTGTATCTTGTTTATTTTGTGAATAATAATCACCATTTATGTTCCAATAAGTATTCCTCTGAGACAGATATGAATTCCCGCTCTTCTGGTGGATAATCTGCATCTACAGTATTTTGCATCTCCTCACCATAACAATATTTTGTGGTGTCACAGAGGGACCTTGTTGAGCGCAAACTGCAATAAATGGTGTCCTACAACACAGCTGGAAAATGAACCATAGAGAGAGGAGCCTTATCTACATGTTATCATCTCTGTATCTTGTGCCACTATCTGCTCCGGTACATCATGTCTGGCCACAGGGCTTCATGCATTGCATCGAGACGATAAGGCAACAGCCACTTTATTTGCCGTAGTAGTATCATCAGAATATCACTTGTAATCATTTGTTGCATTATCTTTTACACTTTGCTCCCTTCCTAACTGTATCCGGTCTCTGCACTGACCCAATTTCCGCACAGGGATTATGAAACTGTCGTGTGCTGCACCTTATCTCCTCGTTGATAGCGTCGAGCTGCTCCTGCAGCATGAGAGCGAGCGTCTGAGCATCAGATTGGCCGCTGGGGGAGAGCAGGGCTGAGCTGACGTCATCGTCGAGGTCTGACTCGGCCTCGATGTCGCTGCCGAGGAGGTGACTGACGCTGCCGCGCAGAGAGGGGTAGTCCTGCTCGAACACCGCACACACCTGCACACAACGGACACACAGGGGGAGGTTAGAAACCAACGTGTATTTTGGTTTCTAATCCAAAATACACGTGCAGCATCAACTCCGATCATCAGCAAACGATCGACAGCATACATATATATATATATATATATAAGAAAAATACAGTATGATACTTGGGAAAGTGTGTGGCCAGTTATGAGAAGAAATGGATGACGAGGGAACTTACACCAGACAGCATGTCCATGGCAGCAGGTGAGAGAGAGACAGAGAGACAGAGCGGTTAGTAGAGAATGGGGATTTAGGCATGAAGATCATCAGACATCAGCCAAGCAGACACTTATTAGCAAAGCAGACATGAACTTGAACCAAGCACTGGTAAAGAGCTGTGTGTGGTTAGGAGAATAGCTGAGTGTTATGACAATATGTTTCGACAATGTGCCTGTTTCATATTTTCCTGTTTTATCTTCATTGGTCTTTGTTCATGTATCCGTATAATAATGTATCATTACACTGCCATGTTCCTCATAAGTCACACATGCCCATGGTGTTTTTGCTTTCTTGTATTGGTATTTGAGTCAGAGTCTATGGGTTTGAAGTCCCGCGTTTTCTGTGTTTCCATGCCCATGTTTTCCTGTTCCCGTATACCTGTTATCCTGCTTGGTCCCCAGAGGATACCCACTTCGTTTTTTTCTCTGTAACTCTGTTGTTTCCTTTAGTCTCCCTCCCTTCGGTGCAGCATTTTTTGTATCTTGGTTTTTGTTGCTTTTCGTATCAACTTTGGATCAAAGCTTTCTTTTTGTTTCGGCTAACTTGCTGGGAGTTGTTCTCCACTTGGGCCTTCGCACAACACTGACATGATCTACAAATTATCTCCTGGCCTGGAACACACATTGCTGATGGTGTGTGATATGTGTTAAAGCCATTTTGTGTATTTGTGGAACCATGGGAGTTCACGCCCAATAAAGACATTATTAGCACCTTGTTTGGGTCATCTCGTAGTGCTGACAGTCTGCCCTTCTGCGCCCGCCTGATCACAGTTGTGCTGTAGTGGCCATCTTGGCCCTCCACCATCGAGAAGCGGAGGTCGCTGGAGCTGCCCAGATGAGACCTGAGATGATATACAATCATAATAAGAGCTTATTATTAATCAACACACTGCTAGATAGGGGAGTTTGCCTGTGATAGTGAGGCGTTTGACTGCGTGTACCGAGGGTGAGTTCCATCTCCAAACGCCCCGCTACGGCGTTTCAAGTGGTCGATCTCATTTCTCAGCTTCTCAATCTCTCCGATCAACCGCTCCTGAGGGGGAGAGGGCAAACTATTTAGTTTGTTGTTTAGCAATGCTTACACTACTCCACTACAAGCAAAAGTAGTCCTTGAGTGTTTTTAGTGAAATCCACTTATAGTAGTCATTATGCAAGAGGCCACCGCATGTGTCACTGCTACCTTGTTCTTACATGTGTGGGAAATGCATTAATTAGTTTTCTTGCTAAGAATTGTACTAGAAGACTAAGAATAGATGTCTGTTCTGTAGACATAGAAAAACCGACCAATTTCTGTACCAAGGCTGGGAAATTATGCAGTACACACTATGAAACTGAAGGAAAACCTTAAAATGTCCTAAGCATGTGGATAGAGCCATACAAACACTTATTACTATAATATAATATAATATTGTAAACAACTGCTAAACAAGAGGTAGCACAACAAAGTAGCACTATTCTCCCCATGTAAAGAAGAAAGAAAGAAACTAAGAAAGCAAGGAATAAGAAAGGCAAAAAAAACAATTTCTCTAAAGTGACTTGTGTAAACTAGTGAAATTCTTCCATTTAAAGTGCTGGTAATAATAATATAACTAGTAATATACATTTTATAAACTCATGCATCACATTAAAACACTGTGCTTGCACATGCACATATTCACTATACACAACTGTCAGTTTTCATTGGTTACAGTGACTTATAGAGTCTCACTGACCCGGGTGTGGTGAAATTCCTCAAGCTGTTTCTGGCAGTTCTCGAGGTCCTGAATGAGGGAGTTCTGCGCAACAAGATCATGAAAATGTGTCAACACAGATCTTTGTTCTAAGAGGAACGTGTCCATTTGTTCTGTTAACATTATCCACAGTATAGCAGAGCTGCAACGGGATGAATCTGTGTGCGACCGCCTTGCCTTGTCCTCCAGGGCAGCCATGCGTTCTTTCAGATGGAGCTGCAGTCTTTCGTTGGACTCAGTGAGCAGACGATCCACTGTGTCAGACAAACGCTTGTTGTGCTCCTCATTCATTTTCTCTCTCTGACGAGCCTGATGAGCAGGGAAAGAACCAGACGGGGTTTGGGTGGGGGGTTGACATCATCAAATTTTCCCTTTGACACAGACTCCATTTGGGTATATTTATGCAGCTAATCAAGCATCTCTGCATGGTTTCAAAGATGAAGGGTGCATTTAGCCGGAGATCACCAGCTGCCAGACGTAGGCATTCTTAGCCAACAATGGATCTCGCAGGCAGCAAGATTTAATTACAGTCATTTACGAAATGATGAAAAAGGGTTAAACGCCTTCTCTTAAATTGGAAGTGTCA
Organism: Karalla daura; assembly: GCA_029224185.1. Lineage (NCBI taxonomy): Eukaryota > Metazoa > Chordata > Actinopteri > Chaetodontiformes > Leiognathidae > Karalla > Karalla daura. The sequence continues at coordinate 26,067,541 of CM055188.1, forward strand.
TGTTTAATGTGTATTGTACAGTAATTTCATTAAAGCAAATTAGCCTTGACACACAAACACCAATCTGCATCCTCAGAAAGCTTCTTTAACTAAATATAGTCACGGGAGTGCACAGAGAGAGAGAGAAATTAGCCTTGCGTAAATTATTCGGAGTCTAAAGATAGCAGCCAATCAGTCTTATAGAGAGGCGGGAGGAGGAGGAGGGGGGAGTGTTGCAGCAAGAAATGTGGATTTGGTTCAAATTCATGCAACAGTGCACCAGGAAAATGGAGGGCTCTTCATATGTGTGTCTGCCCTGTGTGTTTGTGTACGTTCGTGTATGCATGAGAGAGCATGGAGTCAAGGCGTCCAGCTAATGTGGAGCATCAGGACACACACCCACACATACACAAATGCGTGCACATACGGCCGTGTTTCTGCCAGTCTAGAGGGCATTCATGCTCATTTCTTGGAGATTTACCGCAATGTGACCATGATCACTGTTTGGCTGAATCTGAGCCTCACTTTAACCCAACCCCGAGCCTGAGTCTTCACCCAAAATAGTAGGGGAAATATTTTGTCCCCACAAGAATGGCGACCCCCCACAATGTGACTGAAATGCACACATCAGATTCATGTCCCCACAACATGAGTAATTCACATCGTAACACAAACACACAAATACAGACACACGCACATCATTATGAGAGGTCAGAGAAACCCCGCAGGGCCGATGCAACCATGCGTGCACACTCTCTCACACACGCATAGACACACACACACACCAACACACACACACACCCTTCCAAGCTCTTGGTTCTTTTCCTCCAGTTGTGACTCCAGCTGTCGGAGACGCTCCTCCACATTGCCATGGCGCTCCTCGGCCTGCAGGGGGAGACACTTATAAGTAATTGCAGCACTGTCTTATCTTCACACTGTGCTGCGTTAACATGCATAAAACATGCTCCTGCTTTTGTATTTTAATCAACGATCCTCATTTTATCACATCAGTATGAGTTCCTATGTTTTCCACTGCTATTGTGTGTGGATCTGTGTGTGAGTGTGTGTGTGTGTGCGTGTGTGTGTGTGCGCATGTGTGAGAGTGTTCTGTGTGTATGTGTGTTACCTTGGACAGTGCTGCCACTCTTTGTGCCAGCTCAGCCTCCACCTCTGGCAGTGTCTCAGCCTTCCTCATGGTCTGAGCCAGCCTCTGCTCTGCCATCTCCAACATCTCCTGCAGCTGGCGCACCTTTTCCTCGCTCTGAAAGACACACACACACACACACACACACATGCACACATGCATGCGCGCACACACACACAAGCAAAGGAAGAGGAGGGACATAAGCGGGATCACAAGAGAGGAGTAATCAGTGTAGTGCAGTCAGTGAGCATCAAGGGCACGACACATGGGAGCCAATGGAGGAAGCTCCTAGTACTTCCCATTAGGAGCTGAACCCAGATTCACCCTGAACTAAACATGAACTTTTGAGTAGGAGGCCCGATCTCTCACCCACTCACTATAATATAACATAGTACTCCGCAATATAACTAACATGAACTGTCATATTACAGAAGAAAACAGCTTAGATTATCTCATCTTATTGAGGATGACAAGTCTTGAGACTGAAATATTGTAAAAAAAACACTATTAGACATGTATCACCACATAGCAAGACAAATGAGCCGCTCTCGGTGTCACTTAACAGATAAGGATTACAACACAGCAAAGGACTCATGAGCACAGCAGAATAATGACACAGCACATTTAGAAATATAAATTTAGTCCTTGTGTCAGACTTCATTAACAGATTTGTGACAGTGAAGCGCGCTGCGTTTTTGGCTTTATCATCCCTCAGACGCTGCTTAAATCTCTATCGAGTATCCAAGGAATTAGTTTAATACAGCAAAGCCATTAAGGGAAGCATCTACTGTCTGGGAGAAATCAGCAAATATCCCTGGATGTCAGTTTTATAAGCTGAAATCTAAAGACAGTAAAACATTTTTAAAAAAGGCTCATTATGAACAACCTTTTCGACCCTGTGTGTGCAGAGTGGTTGAGTGTGACGCTACCTGTCGGTGCAGCGAGTCCTTGGTGGCCAGCTCGTTCTCTAGTTTGTCGTTGAGGTCGTGGATGTGCGTGGTCTCTCGCTGGGCAGCAAGGTAGCGTTTCTCTAATGTTGTTATCCTCTCCTCCATATCCTCTCTCTACAGGTGCAGAAAAAATAATAACAACAATAATTGTGGGAGAGAGGATGGCAGCACTGTGCTATTTCAGCCCAAAAGCAAAAAAAACAAAACAAAAAAGTGTTTTATTTGGAAATGTTTCCATAAACTCCTATTTCAGGGGATGACATATCTATCTATGTCTATCATTTGTAGTATTTTGCATGTTTGCAATTAGAATATAAGGAATATATATACATATTTTACCATTTTTCTAGAATAATTACTAGCAGTGGCTTTGCTTTACTGGAAATCACAAATTAACTCAACAGTTGACATAAATATATATATATATATATATATATATATATATATATATATATATTTATATATATATATATATATAGGGACAAATTCCTTTCCAATATCCTGCTTTGAAAATACTCCAGTAAGTTCCTGATAGCGTAAAGCATGATATTGTATTAACCTTTTGCTATCATGCACAGTTTGTCTGTAGGAGGAAGAGCTCTTGTTGCCATGGGAAATATAAATGAGTTTTTGACTAGTTTTCCAGCAATGACTTTGAACTCTTTTAATATAGATGTGTGTTTTGTACCACAAACTTGCAGAGTTTTCCCAAACTTTCTACCTAAACACTTGCTTCCAGCCAATCAGTGGGGGCACCTGAACAGGTGCACATCTCAGGTGCACACCCTCACCTCTCTTTGCTCCCTCTGTTGCTTGATCGACAGCTCCTCGCTGCGGCTCAGTTCTCGGCGTGTGTTGGTGAGCTCGGCCTCGAGCTCGGCCAGTCGGGCGTTGAGCGTGGCAGAGTGCTCGCGGCTCTGGGCCAACTCCTTATTGGTCCGATCAAGCAGCTCTTGAAGCTCAGAGACTCTGCTGCCATCATCGTGCACGTCTATGGAGCCGTTGGGCAGTCTCTGTGAGGTGGACACAGAATTAAAAGGCATCTACAGCATGGACGGTCTTATGGAGCATGAGGGTCAGGACTGAGATACACTGAATGTACAGGCGGTGGGTGGAGGGGATTGCAAGCTGATAGAGTCAGATGACCTAGATTAAAAAGTGTTGAGTGTGATAGAGAGGTGGGTTATGTGAGTTTAGGCAGCCATGTTGTTGTTTTGGTGCTTCTCTTCCCTGCTAAAAGTGCAGTTATTTCTAGGGCTGTAATTAAACAAACCTTTAGGGACGTATACTCAGACAGGCAACACAGTGGGCAGCAAAAGTTAAGAGCGCTCCCCCACTCTCCCTTGTACCAGTGTTGCCTGCTCATGAATACCTTCCAGAAATGTAGACATGTTGTGAAACACTGGGGGAAATCGGGCTAAATGGTCTGAGGCTTTGCAATAAAACACACCTGGTGATTTGTGCAATTGCGCATAATTCCACTTTGACCATGTAAACCAATTAGCGAGCCTCATCTGCCTGACAGTGTGGTGCAATCAGATACGCTACGGCTCTAAGATAGCTTTGGTTAGAGATCCTGCTGGAAAAAAAACAAAAAAAACAACAACACATGTGGTCGTAACAGTTTCATGGTGCTTTGAATTAGAAATATCTCCTAAAGCGTGCCGTGTAAAGCATCGGGGGCATCGAGTGCCAACAGGGCAGCGGCTGTTGTGGATAAATCTCCTGGCAGATCGTGTGTTCACGCAGCCTTCTCCTTGTTCTCATCCCTTCTCAGTGCTGACTTATTTGGGTCTAATTACTCCTAGAAATTAGATTACTCCAAGTCAACACCTATTCTGGCTTTGCCTATCCTTGAGTCAAATTAATAGGGCCCAAACTAAGAAAATCTTCCACTGCTCTTCCTCAGCTATTCAGGCGCATGTAGAAGATATTAACCAAATACAAATAGGTTGTGCTATTGTAGAGAGTGTTGTTACTCTTTGTAGATGGACCCAGACACGGTTACATAATCATGCTCATTTTAGGACTGTATTCCCACTATGGAGGACAGCATACAGGGTATTATCAGAATCATCAAAGAAATAAAGGATGATTGTCGCCACAATTAACTTTGTGAGCCTAAAAAGTGTATGTCTGTCTGTATAATTGTTGACGGGTGAGAATAAAGAGGGGAATGAGACAGAGAGGACAGCAAATGAAAGCCAGACAGACAAATGCTGTAGGTAGACGTGAAGTAAAGCACAGAGCAGAAAAACAATCACACAGCCAGGAAGACCTTCCATGTAGGTTTAGTTCCATCTGTTCGTTCCACTGAGTCACCGTCCTTCCTTTGTCTCAGTAAGTTCAACTGAAACACAGAATGAAAAGGAAAAAAAAGAAAAAAAAGAAACAATGAACAAATTCTTAAATTTACTCTCATTGCTTTTCCTCTCAGTGAATCCAAGAACAGACTTTGGCCTCCCTAAGGCTCTCAGTCTGCCAGCAGGCTTCGCACAACATGCTAAACCATATTCTACACAACTACAAATATGAAAAATGTTCAGGATGGAGGAGGGTAAGTCCACTCCTCTAACACAACTGTGTGATATGTGCACTGTGGTAAGATTTGACTTAAAATCTTATATAACCCACCGGGATTCTGCTGTGACAGAGCCTGCCATGAATATTTAGCATAACTTTGTCTGCAGAATGATTTCTTCACTGGCACTGTTAAATAGATGGGAACAGAGGGCATGGTTGTGCGAGTGTGTGTGTGTGTCTTTGTGTGTGTGTGTGTCTGTGTGTGTGTGATTATGAACGGAGGGCAGAGAAGAAAGAGCCTCTCACTCTGCGAGATACTTGAAGCATATATCAGATCAGACTGGAGGCTTCAACAGATGTCTGCTCGGGCCAGACAGATGTTAATGCCCCCCCCAACTATACACACACACACACACACACACACACACCCACAGACACACACACACACTCCCTCTCCTCACCTCTTGTGTGGAAGTTGCTAACTGTCCCTCCAGGGTGGCCACCCGCTCCAGAGCCACCCGAAGCCTCTCACGTACCTGACAGACATAAAAAACATGAAGTCCAGAGACATGAGGAAAACAAATAAAATGTCTAAAATGTATAATTTGTTTCTGCCTTGCAATTCCTGTTTGTAGCTGAGTGTGCTAGCAGAGCACACAGTTTTTTGTACTAATGAAATGCCTTGCATCTGTTCCACATTAAAAGCCATTTCACAGCTGTGTATTTCCTTTTACTCTGAAACTCTGCAGTGTAAATGATTTAAACACTGAGAAGACAATCTAAAAATGTACACTCATCAGAATTTATTAGTGAGAAAAGGAAGAAATTCACTCACATCCTGCAGAGCTATCAAAGTATGTGCAATTTCCCTCGAGTTTATCAACTAGAATCAGCCAGCACCCTCTTATTTATGTGCGCATTGTGTGTGTCCACCTTTTCATCCAGGGCTTTGTGGTGTTCAAACAGTGACTTGAGGGCTTTGAGGACCTCCACCTCGCTGGAGACTCCAGATGGCGGGGGTGCCTGTCTCTTCACCACTGTCATCCTCAGACTGCGTTCGTGACGAGACACCAGACACTCCAGGTGCTCCAGCAGCAGCTACCACACACACACACACACACACACACACACACACACACACACACACACACACACACACACGCACACACACACACACACACACACACACACACACACACATAAGTAAACATGCACGGCCGAAGCAAATACTAATTTCAAGCTTAGAAGCACTGTTTGTTATCATCAGCATCACCTCAGACTTTACACACACACACACACACACACACACACACACACACATACATACACAAAAACGCACATGCACATGAACACACATACCCTGGTGTTGTTTCTTTCAGCTTTCAGCTCAGATATTTCCTCCTCTTTCTCCAGCAGCTGCTCCCGGCATATGTTCAGCTCCTTCGTCAGGGTGGCAAACTCCTACACAGAGCAACACAGACACAGACACCCACACAGAGGTTAATACTATATCACTGATCAGTATAATGGACTCCACTTCTGAGGAAAAGGGGCACACATGCCGCTGCAATTTCAGGTAGCAAACGCATGTGGGAGCATTTTCTTCTTTCTTTTTCTTTTTTGCGATTTTGCTGGCACAAGTGCATTGTGTGCACATTGCACACAGCACCTGTGGGAAGTCCACTTTATTAATATGTGAAGTCAGGGAGGACTTGAATAATGGGCATCCTTGGGCTGGGGGAGACTTGTTGTCTAAGAGATGCTGTCGAGGAAGTGCTGTCTGTGCGCTGGCGATAAGAGGTGGTCTGGAGGTGGGAGGGAATGACCAAGATGGCATTGTGCTATCTGATCTGCAAAAACAAAACCTGGGTCAGCCACTCTGCCTACCACAGAGCCCGAATGTGCCATTTTAAGGAGGAATTTTTAGCCGCAACTACAGAAAGAAATAGATTTGAGCCAAACATCGAACAGAACGATCCAAAATTAAAACTGGTTGCGATTAAATGACAATTGTCTGTCTGAAATGGGATAAGAATATGCCCAATTGCCTTAGATCAATAGAACTGTGGATGAAAACATTAGGATATGTCATCTGTCTGTAGCTGAGTGTCAAAATATTGTGACAAAAATAACAGCCACTGTCGTGACTGCTATGTGATGACAAAATGTCATAATGTTCCTAAAAAACCAAATATAATTGTGCAAACACTGTCAGGTCGCACTGACAACTAAGCACAACTGTAAAGTTCAGCTCGCTCCGATGACTTTTCACTAGAACCAGAAAAGATATTAAAGATAAATATTATCAGCTATACGAGAAAAGTTTTTTTGAGTGCCATTTAATTTATTGCTAATGATTCTTCACAGTCTTCGGTGTTGACAGATGGCTTTGCTCTTCTCCGAAGCTTTTAAGCACTTGCGTCACTCCGGGCGTACTTTATGAGCCACATTTCAAAAACTTCACTGATGACTGAGATGAAGCTGGACCACAGAATCTGCTCGTTTCCACTCGGTCTGTCGGAAATGGCAATTAGTCATTTCGTACACATAGCGACAGAGAAAGCACAACAGATGAAACTTTGAAGATTGACTTCTGTCGGTGCACAGCATAATTTGATGGTTTTGCTTCACACCGATACATTATGAGTCATTATTTATTCATCACCACATTGGTTTAAACACTTAAACGATGATTTGGACAAGATGATTATTACCACTACCATTTAACAAATGGACATAAATTGATGTGGCTTTGTCCAGAGGTACCAGAAAAGCACCGTGACAAGTCAGTCATTCTCACCTCACATCCTGTTTGTTTGAGCAGTGAACTTTGAGAGCCCTGGTAGCCAGATTGTACTCGTTCTATCTGCTTTAACGCGAAACTATTCTAACTGGCATCGTCTTCAGTTTATCACGATGCAAACTGCCTCAATCTTCTTGGCAAGAAAGTGGAGATTTGGATTTCGTTTTCGTCAGACATCATGCGATAAAAAAATGTTTTTTGTGCCGTCGAGCGTGCTTTGCGTTACCTCATCACCGCCGTGTCCAACACTATTCAGGGACAGCAGAAGCACCATTTCACAGCACCACCAACAACCACATATCGTAAACCTGATGGGCATTTTATGCTCTTTTGGAGCTGTAAAGAGATGGCTCCATTAACTTTAATAGTGTGGGTGAGCGACGTGATGGAACTGCGGCACTATTCTGCTGTGTGTTTGGTTTTTACAGTATATAAACCTTTATGGCATTTCACCTGGATGCAGTTTTTCATTTTGCGATGAACTAGCCCTTTATGAAGACTGTGCTCAAAGATCTGTGAAGATGAGATGACATAATTCTGACAGAAAGCAAGTGATCTTACATTATATATTACAGAGAGTGTTTTCCCAATGTGGAAGGTTTTTTCCTGTAAATGACAACATGTACCTGAGTATCTGACTACCTATCATCTTTTTTTTAATTTTATATCCACCTGGCACTTCAAGACAACCTTAACATTTAGAAGGACTTGTACAAATCCTGGAAATGTCAGGGGTATTTTGCTATAAATGATAAGCTTCACCTCCTCTGGTCTGGGATTAGAAGGTCTCCACCTTCTGTCGTGCTCTGATAAATTATAGCAGAGGAAACTGATCCTCACACCGGTGCATTCCCTGAGTTTGTTCTTCTTATATTTACTCATCTGGCAGACGCTTTTATCCAGAGCAACTTACAATCCTGAGCAGACGAGGTGCCTGAAGGGAGGATTCAAACCTTTGGGTAGCAAACTCAGGTCCTTAACCTGAACACCCTAAGACTACTAGTTTCTCCTTACTACTATTCAGCAGTCACTACTTTCAAAGGGGCAGTTCCCAGCCTCCAAACCTTATACGTAATTAATTTGCTCTTATGATTTTCTGTTGTTCCATCTGCCTTCGGTTAGATTTACACAAGACGAGAGGCTGCTGGCAGGGGCTCCAACACAGAGGCTTGCACAGCGTCTGCTGGTAGCCGATTTTCTTTTTCATACTCTGTGGTTTGATCACAACGGAGCACAGAGTGGGTTGTTAAAGTGTGCACAAATGAATCTGTGTGAGTGAATGCGAGCGAGACTCTTCTCGTGTGTGTATGTGTCTGTGTGTCAGTGTGTTATTTTAACATCGCTTGATGCTTTGCTGGCAATTCCTGCAAGTTTGGCTTTGGTTCAAAACAATACCCAAAGGCTCATGCTCTCTCTGCTTGTCACAGACATGCACACACACACGCACACACACACAGTTAGAAAGTCCAATTATGTTTACTAGTCTCAGGTGACATGTTGTTCACTGACACCTTTCCTTTGGTGGTAGTTGGATGCGTCCCGCGGCAGTGAATGCCTCGGAGCTCTACTGATGCTCCCTGAATGCACCACCCGCAGTATTTAAGCAGGCGTCTGAGGCCTAGTGCCTTCTCTCCTCCACATGGCCGCTGATGGCTTTTGCTTCCTGAATTGCTTTTTCACCAAAGCTCCCCTGTTCTTCTACCCACCTGATCTCCTGGAGACTCATCTCCTTTCTACACACACACACACACACATATACACACACAAAAGGGCATGTTTCAAAAGGACGCCATGACTCTGCACTCTCGGTCAGTAGGAAATGCTTCTTTTACAAGCTCAACCAGCCCCTGGGAATTTTCCACTTTGTTGCCATGGTGAAAATGGCAGAGCACAATGTGCTGAGAGCACCTGTTGAGACCTGTTCAATAATAAAGATTTGCTCGGACAACATAAGTAATCCGAAAGTAACCCAAGTATGTTTCAAAGCGGGGACTGCACACAGTATGATGTGTGATGTTTGAGCTGTATATTGTGGCCTTAGTTTCCTGGTAGTTAAGTGGTGGTCATGGTCAATTTGTGCTGGTCCACACCATTACGTTGGATGTGACATGAATTGTGAATAATCCCTCTTCTTCTGCCAATTATCTGGAAACTAGGTCGTGCAGACCACACTGTTATACATGTAAATGAGTGTGCCAGTAAGTACGATGAAGTTGTAGGAAAAAAAAATGTAGATGTAGGTTTATAAAATAGGGATCAAACTCAAAATGGGAAGAAACTGAATATTAAAAGATTAGAACAAAAAAAAATGGGTGGTGAACATTCCCTTTAATAATCCATCCATAACAAGCCCAATTATCTTGCACATCATGGTTCTCAACTCCATGAAATCAGAGGTTTCTTTGTCTAAACCTGACTTTCAACAACCAGCCTGAGTTCGCATAATCTCAGTTTTGTCCTGTAAACTGTAAGAATTAAGAGATGTGGGGAAAATTCTTAAATATTTCATTTGAGGGAAGGTAAAACAACAATAAATATTCTGTTACAAGTCTTAAATATCAGTACCAAGAACTAGGAGTGTAACATTAATAATGTAGAATGGTCCATTTGGAAAAACACTAGTATTTAGAGTATTTAATCACTTCACATACTGCTAGGCTGTTTGACCTAAAATCATAAGAGTACATTACTGTAGTTGATAATGACTCTAAATCTACTAAGTGATGAATGAGGAAAGCTTTAAGACACCCACTGCTTTTATCCTCCTCAATTGTTCTTTGCACTTGTACATGTGCTTCACTATTGCACTCTTATCCCTTGTTAGTCTGAAGAATGTAGTAGTTCTTACTGCTACACTGTTTTATGATATAGCTTCAAAGTTTTACTATGTAAGTCATTTACATGGGGGTATGAGTTTGCACTTTAAATATATATAATAGTCAGTCTGCTAAATTACTAAATCAATCAATTAGTATTTATTGATCCCACTGCATATAATGTGAATGTTACTAAAGGAAGTAAAACACTCTAATATTTGCGTCTGGAAGGTAGTCAAATAGTATGGACTAGCAGTGTAAAGCAACAATAGAAATACTAAAGAAAAGTATAGTTTGGTGGGATAGTTTGGTGGGATTTGGGAATGTGGAAGTCGGAAACAACTTTCTAAATCAGACACTACAGGATCAGACACACACACACACACACACACAAAGTTCCACAAAAGGAAGAGTTTCTGGTTACCCTGCACATCATGCTGCAAGCATAAATAAGTCGAGAGAGTGGGAGGGAAGTGAGAGAGCTGGAAGGAGCACTGAGAGGAAAGGGGGAAAATGGGTCAGCGTGTTCATTTTACTTCCCTTTATTCCACAGGGGCACACCAATAGACAGGAGCTCAGCCCAAATCCACCAACAGATGTTAGAGCTCACTGTCTCTTCCAATCGTGGTGAAAAGGCTCAACAGGCCACCTCTCGTGCTCTCTCCACTTCATCTCCTCATCCCTTCATCCCTCTGCTTTCTGAGGCTCTTTGCATTTCTCCACAAACCGCCTCAACTCTTTAAAAGAATCCAGAACAAAACGGAAAAAAAGTGAACATGACTGACAAATAATAAGAATTTCTGAGAATAGACAACAAAAAAAAGACAACCTAACCTTTCTTACGAATCTTACACAACACAGCAGAGCAGTCATACATATAAAATATGACACATGACTGTCTAAAACCAAAGCAAACTTTTCCATTTCATTTCTCTGAAGTTCTGCCTTAACTCTCTGGAACTTTCTGCCGCTTTTTCCACATGCATTCCACAGACACACATACGCCTTCTATCGCTGTTTGAAATACACAATCCAAACGCCTCAAAACCGTGTGAAAAATCTCAGGATGTTTATTCAACTTCACACAACAGTCAGATACAGACTGTGCTCTTTGACAACTGCACCTCGACATCTGTCAGAGAGCGTATGATACAGAGCAGTGAGAAGGTTCTGGGCGTCTGGAGGAAAGCTGTTCCTCTGCCTCCATCCACAATGTGAGATAGCAAGTGGTTACCAAACACTGCTGAGCCCAGACATTGTAAAGGGATTTCTCCCCTTCGCTTCCTTAAGCAGTTTGGGATTAAGGATGGAAAAAAAAAAGCTATGTGTGTGTGTGTATGTGTGTGTGTGTGTGTGTGTGTGTGTGTGTGTGTGAGAGAGAGAGAGAGAGAGAGAGAGAGAGAGGGAGAGAGAGAGAGAGATTGGAGTGCAGTCGGATAAAAAAGTCTCTCGCACATGCAATCCGAAAAAATGTATAAGGTTTATTGAGAATGTGTGCTTATCCTTTTTACTTGTTCCTGTGTTGTGTGTGTGTGTGTGTGTGTCTGTGTGTGTGTGTGCATGTGTGTGTGTGCAACGTGCTCAGCTTTTGGGAGAGTTTGCATGCACACTTGTGTCAACTTTGTCTACAGTATCCACACAACCAACAAATGAAAACCGCATTTTGGGATTTTTAAGCGAAAAGTACCTTTGTACCTATGCCAGCGTAGTGAATGGACACACAGTGTAACATGCATTTTGAACTTTATATACTCACATTCACATATGAATAACACATCAAACTAAGATGTCTATCACTTAAAGTTGTTATCACTTAACAATAATTCTAATCATATTCTACACTGTCTAATGCAAATTGAAAGGAATAAATCAGTGTATTTATGTTTGTAAGTTTGGTGAAATTGCACGTAGTAGGTCTGCTGTTCCACTAGAGGACAGCGTGTCTGAGAGATGTCTTGCCTCACCTGTGTGTAGAAAAAAAAAAGTGTATTTCAATGTGTGGCATCAGCAAATGCGGAGTAAAGGATGGATGGAGTACAAAAGGCACCTATGGGGGAGGAGCAGAAGTGCTGATGAGGAAGCTCTGTCCTCCGAAAGTCTGCCTTCCAGTATTTTGCACTCTATTAGCGGGATGAATTACAAAGTATTTAATGTCTCATCCCACAGGATAAATTTAAACTTCTAACCTTCTGAGGACTGACTGTCTGTGACTGTTCCCAGTGCTGTCTGTTGCGAGCCTGTGTGTGACAGGCTGCGTTTTGTTGTTTTCCTTGTCTTGTTCTAATTTCCTCTGGTGTGGCATTCAGCCTATAATCATTTATAAATGAACACATCAATCAAAGGATCCCTCTCCCATTCAAAGAGCTGCTACGACTCTGTGATCATGGCCTCTTTTATGAGAAACTCAATGGAAAAGAGAGAGAGAGAGAGAACAGATATCGCAGCCACATATATGGCCACATTTATTCATATTTTTTAATGTAGCAGAAAATGTAATTACAGTAACGAGTACAGTCATCCTGACCACATGACCTGCAGTGTCACAGATCTGCTCTTAAACCACAGAGGCTCAAAGTTATGGAAACAGACAGTGGAAAGAAGATGTTCTCATCTCTGTCTCTCTGTCTGTCTGTTGGTAAGCAGGATTATGCAAAGGCTGCTCAACGAATTTCCACAAAATTTGGCGGGAGGGTGTAACATGAGCCAGGATCATTCAATTTTGGAGGTCTGACGAACAGGAAATCCCGATCCACAATATTTCTAGTAAGTTCTAGTCTTTAACGGCAGAGACATGCACTCTCTGAGTATAGCTATTATTATGTGTTTGTCAGTATTACTTCCTACAAAGTAATACCAGTCAGTGCTTTAATTCCAGATACATACACATTACTGTATCAGGTGCCAGTGGTACAAGCCCTCCACAAGCTTTATGCAGTGTGGTAGAACTTCTCTCTCCATTTTTCAACTTTCTTAACTTGGATACTGCTTCTGTTTCTACGCTTACAGATGCACCTCCACTCACCAGTCTGTCAAACTACTGAAACTTGCAGATGACATCCGTCCCTAACCAGACCTGTCTATGGCGAGGACGAGTCTATAGATGGAAGACTGACCGTCTGGTGGCACCATCCTGATCCATGACCTCAAGTGGGAACTGATTATCAGCTTATATCAACAGCCCAGCAGATGGTGTACTTTCTCCAGCAGCTGAAGAAAGTCAACATGCCAACATGGTACTCTTCTAATCACTGTCACTGAATCCATCATCACCTCCCTAATCATCGCATGGTACGCTGCGGCCTCTGCCAGGGACACGCACAGACTGCAGCGGATCAATCGTTATGCGGAGACAGTGATAGGCTGTAATGCGCCCTCGCTCGAGGAGCTCTACACCTGCGGGTCTCTGAGGCTGAGGTTATGGCTGACCCCGCTCAGCCTCGAACATAACCTGTTCAATAGCAAGACTACTGAATGCATTACATGCACTAAAACAGCACTGTCATCTACCCTAACTGTTTTGTGCACTAAATCAACCAAAGCAAGTTCCTTGTAACTAGCCATGGAAATCTAGCTATTATTTCCATGCAGTTCTCAATCAGGATTATTGTTGATGGTTTCTCTTGCAGTTTGAACGTCCAATAATTTGTTGTTTTAAATTGTGATCATATGGTGAGAGAGAAAAAAGGGATGAAGCTTGGATGAAGTGACTACTATAAGTGCCACTGTACTAAAAAAACAGTAATAAATCCCACATTTTTTCTTTGTTTTTCATTTAAGTTTTAAATGTTTTTTTTACCCGTTGTTTTCTGTACTGCAGTACATCTATTGTGTTTTGAAGCTATTCTTAAGTTTCTGTTCTTGAATCACTCTATAGCCATCAGGAATGCTCCAATTTCTTGCATCTTATTGTGAAACTCAGCACAATAGATCAACTTCACATCTGTTCTCCGCAAGCTGTGGAAGGTCATTTGAGGAAGAAGTGAAAAGCACTAACAAAAGTAGATTTGATAAGTCAAAAAAGGCATTAAAGGATTGTAACATACTACATTCAATTGACCAGCAACTTTAGGGCTGCACCCAAGATTACAGCAGCATACATTGAAAAGGATTAATGCACTTTATGCCACATCTTGCTGTCTGTGGGTATTTCACAGGATCAGAGCCTGAAGCCAAAGCAAATATAAATTGATGAGAATGGCGAGGTGGGTTATCAATAGGTGGGAGGAGAGGATGTTGTGTGACTAAACAAGAGAAGGAATGGAAACTGTGAACACAGCTATATACTCATTCACAAGTAAGATTCACGGGGGGGTACGGTTTTGGTGTGCCTCGTCTCTTTCTGCTCATCTGAGGATGCTTCCAGCCTGACCACACATCACTGGGACTTGGCATTTTTGCATCTGAAAATAGTACCTCTCAACAGTTTATTCAGCATAAATAGAAAACAAAATTCTACGCTGACGACCTTCACTGAAGTAACTTGTTATGAATGAAGCCAGAAATCGAGGCGTAAAATATCCATTGAAGCGATGCCCGAGAAACCTTGTACAAGCCTTTCAAAGCGAACGCGAGAAAGGAATCACTGAAAAGATCGGGTTTCACCAGGGAACCTGCAGAAATTTTCATTTGCTACGGGGAGGCAGAGAAGAATTAGACACCTCATTAGAGATGCTGTATAATCACTGAGCTCCTCTCACTTGCGTGCACCAAAAGGCACTAAATTACCTCCCATGTAAATCGTGGTAATTCACTTAAGAGTGTCAAGCTGAAGATGAATGCAGAGCTGGGGATCGGAGAATGAGTGAGTCTCCGGGGAGGCTCAGATATCACAGCCCTGTAACTCTTCACCACTGCAGAGATGTCGACTGACCTTCCTCTGTCAATAAAAAAAAAAAAAAAAAGTTAACACAAACACACTCACACGTACACACCCTCACACGCCACGAGAAGTGTCACGATCACAACACCTTGCTTGGGTGTTGGCCCTGATAAGACAGTGAGTAATCTGTTGCCATGATGCCACACAGCACAGTGCAGCGGTCGCCGTGGCAACTGCTCATTAGAAGAACAAAGTTCTTCAACTTTTGCATAAACACTTCATCAGACGCGTGCAGATATCCGATGGGTGCTAAAACATACACACACACACACACACACATATATATATAGATGGATATATATTCTTCCATAGAGTTTTATGGAAGAGGAATGATGCTGACAGCCAAGCAGCCGTCTGCAGCGCTTGACAGATTCCCACCCTGACGGGCGCACTGGAGGAGCGTCTCTCGCTGTAAACTTTTCCAGAAAAGCTTCCCCTCTGAATGCAGAACATGGAGAGGAGAGGAAAATAAATAGAAAGGACCCCACGGCCTTGCCCTTTGTAGCCGAAGACAGATGTAGTCAAAGCAGGTTGATCAGGCTAAGTGAAGCACGCTTGGTACAAAGCCAAGATTGACTGAGGTCGTGCCAGCTCTGGACTCACTTCTGGAACGCTGATAACAACAGCAAATATGTCAGGAGTAAATACGACTCAGTAAATCCCTCTCACAACACCTTGGAAAAAAAGGGGGGGATTTTTTTCCATGATATCCTAAGCATAAGTGAATCCAGAAGGCTTCTAACCACTTTTGAAGGGATTTAAGTGAAATGTACTAAAGGGCCAATAACTTATCACAGTGAAAACATCCATATCATTTAACATCCTGAATACTGGCCATTAAGTTGATTGACACACTTTCTCTCTTTTTTATGATTCATTATAATCCAGCTTTCTCTCTTTCACCGGAACCTCAAACCTAGAATAGCATCCATTCACATATCTTAGTTTTCTTCATTGATGGAAAACAAAACCTGCAGCAGAAGGGAGGGACAAAGACAGAGAGGAAGGAGGAGAGGGGAATACTTCCTCTGCTTGGATGAGAGGAGAAACACAAAGAATTTTTGTTTTGCATCAGTAGAGTCTGCCTATGCTGTATCAAGCAAACAGTAAACTGAGCACGCACAGCAGTCACAAACAAAAAGAGAGAGAGTCACTCATCAGTGCATGACAGATATCTATCTCCTTTATTTTCTTGGGAGACTGGAGGTTGAAAACATACAACTAGCCACATCGAGATATGAAAAGCAGTTGTGGGAGGGGGGGTGGTGAGCCCACATTTCTCCACCGATTTGCAATTTGCATTTCTGTGAAGCATTACTCAGTCTTTGCAGTTTGATTGAGGCATGGTGGTGAAAAGGAGTGAGGGAGGAGGAGGAGAAGGAGGGAAGGAAGAAGTGGAGAGGAGGCCATATCTCAGTCCTAGAAAAGAGCCATCAGCACTGAAATCGATACTCAGGCAAGGACATGTGGAGACCACAGGGTGAAAGATGTTGGAGCTGGAGACTAATATCAACAAACTGTACAGGTGCTGAGTCCCTACCTGGTACATGTAGGTGTTAAAGTGGGTCCCATTCTGAAGGTGGATCTTCACTGTTGGGTTCATGGTGAAGGCTACACATATCAGATCCCTCAAACAGACCCCCCATAAAAAGAGAGACAGAAATGGGCAGAAAGGATGAGGAGTGGAGGGAGGAAAGGGCGATGAGAGTGAAAAAGAGGGCCAGCTCCTCTGAGTCTTGGTCGACACTGAGTCCTGTGCTGCTCCCTCTGCCCTCCGCCCGGGACGACAGCACTCCGCTAGTCAGCCGGCTCTAACTGCAGCCAGGACGAGAGACAGCAAGGATGAGTGGTGGGGGGAGAGAGAGAGAGAGTGAGTGAGGGAGGAGAAGAGAGAGAGAGAGAGAGGGAGAGAGGGGGAGAGAGAGGCTAGGGAGATGGATAAATAGGGACAGGCAAGAAAAAAAGTGGAAAGCAGGGGGTGGTCTGTTGGATCAGAGAGAGAGAGAGATAGAAAGAGACAGGAGTGATGAGGATGTGAAGGAGTTGGAGGAAGAGGAGGAGATGCAGGAAGGAGAGGAGAAGGAGGTGCAGGAGGAGGTGGAGGGAAAGGAGTGAGGCAGTGATCAGCTGATAGAGGAAGGAAGAGGCAGGGTTTGGATGAGGACTGCTGGGGGGCTCAGGCCACCTGTTCTCGATTGCTCACACACACACGCACACACACACACACACACACACATGCACACACACATGCACACACACACACTCACTAAAACACACATATGCGCTGGCATATGAAAGTTCAGTCTCTCTGAGAGTTTTTAAGTCACATTTGGAACTAATGCCAAGAATTAGCATGAAATTAAACGCTCTATTTCCCCCTAATAAAAACCCTAGTCACTGCTTACTCTGCACAAATTCAAGAGACCCATTTTCCTTCAGCATGACATTGTGCGTGCTGATTTTTTCTATTTATAAATGGCAGCCTGTTTCAGCCTCCTTCTCTCTGTAGGGTTTCACAGTGCAGGCACTTGGCTGGAGTCTGAAACACCTCCGGGTGAAGAATACAGTTAAAAATATCAAGTATGGTTCATCATCATATTGTTAGTGTTGCACCTCAGTAGGTGCAATCTGACTTTGAGCACCATGAATCACACAGGAGGCTCAAGATGCTGAAAGGTTTACGTCACTGGGTGACATTTTCATTATCACAAAATTAGAATATACTTACAGCAGTCATCTTTTCACATTTGCCACCTGGCAAAGACAGCTGAACTATCAAAGGATAATATACTTATTCTAGTTGCTTTAGTCGCTTTATTGGCCGTGTTGATTACTACAGATTCAAAATGGTTTTATAAGGTCTCCTGTGGTTGTGGAAGAGCACATCTGACAAAATGACTCTGATAATGAGACTTGGGTCAACAGAGAATTGGGGCATGTGAAGGAATACACCTGCTTTATATATATATCTATTTTAAGCCTGTTAGGAGTTGATAAGAGAGGCTAAGGGCTTGATTTATAAGAGAGACTTGTATTTTTCTTGTACAGTTTATGTCTTGTGTGGTGCTACAACATTATATAATTATTTATTAGTCAATTTTCTAGTATTGTTATTACTTTTGTGCTTCCGGTGTGTGTTTACAGTAATAAAAACGGCGCTGTTTTGCACCATATCGACTCTCGCTGCATTATGAACAAAATTCTCACAGGGACACACAGAGCAGACTATACATCTATACATCATGCAAACAACAAACAAAGAACTGACTATTTATACTTCTCCTGACCTCACATAGTAACATCAGGCTGCTTTGCTTTCGTATAAAAGTTACTCTTTACGTCCATCCTGTCGATCTACGTCTTTCTAAACTGTCTCTGAGTCCACTTCGCTTTATAAGTTTAGACACGTTTGTCCACAAAAGCTGAACCTCCTGCGAAGACACATACCAGCGAAGGCAACAATGTGATTAAGTTATGAGCAGTGTGTCTAATCAGTAACAGCCGCTTTGACTGTTCATTAATTTCTTTCTGCTCCCCCCCTCCCTTATTCATTCAACAATTTTCCTCCCTCTCATTCTCCCGTTCTTCCCACAGACTGACTCTGTACTCCGTGTCAGGTCGAAAAAAAAAAGGAGGAAACATCGAAATGCTCATTCAACATCATAACCACGGGGGCTAGCGGTGCATGAAAGTAGAGAAAGAAAATGGTTCCAGTTTGCGGCTCGACTTGCTTGCACCTGGTTGTCAAGGAAACAGGGTTGGCGGGAGAGAGACAGAGGGATGAAACAGTGAGACAGACGAACCCCTACGCATTAAAACATCTTTTAGCGATTCCATTTATCAAGTGACAGCAGTTCGCCGCCTCAGTTAAGCAGCCCAGCACGGCGGTCACTGCCGCCACTGGGGTTAGTGGTGAGGCAGAGTCCCCTACTGGCAGCACGGGGCACTCGCACACTCCCGTGGCACTAACCAGCGTATCGTCACGTCTTTGCATCTTTGCAAAGAAATCGGTCAAATATGCACATCGGGAGAATTATTAGTCGGTGGTATCAAGAGAGTGGAAGCTCTGGAGTCTCTCTGACTGGCTGCCCAGGCAAACACTCAGGTCCACGGATTAGGATGAAGGAGACGTGGGAAAACAAGAGCGACATCAGGAGCTGCTTGGAATTCATGCATGATGATAACTTCTCATCTCTCGCACCAGTCGGAGCCGCGCGTGGCAGAACCTGAGATGTATCGTTGGAGACAGAAACACTGACAAAATGCGCTCAAACAAGTACCGAACACGTAGACACAAAACAAAAGAAAAAACGCACCACAAAGCGCACATGCACATCAGCGGCACTGACAAAAAAATGCCAGAAACTTGACAGATTTGAAACAGCATTTTCCGCCGACAAATTCACAGAAGTGGTAGACCTCTGACTATTTTAGTTATCTCACAGTTCTCTCTTCTCTCCCGCTCTCTTTTGTCTCTCCTCTCTCTTGGTGCTGTCTAACTACACTTGATTACTTCTTTCACACTTCATCCACTCCAGCTCCTCCATGCTTGCACTCTCATTCTTTTTCCCTCCTTCGCTCTTTACTCTCTCTTCCATCCTTCCCTATTTTTCTCAAGCATTGCTAATCTCAGCCGAACCTTTCCGAGACAGGAAGCAGCCATTTTACATCATAACAGAACAGGGAGCATAGGGTACCCCACCACCCACCATCCATTTAATATCCAACGGCACAAAATATCCAACCAATCCATTCATGACACACAAAGAAATAAGAGTTTGGGTTTAGAAGAAAGTAACATCTGAACACTCAGTGGTCAGATGCCTCAGTTCTTCCATCTTCCATGGAAATGCAGAATTATTATCTGTATTATCCATTTGAGATTTTAACCCTGTGCAAACAAATGAAACCATGATGAAGCTGTATTTTCTCTTAACCACATAGAATCAAATTAATAAAATAAAATGAAAACAAGACCACATGCAAACACTTAAGATGGAATCTATAGTTCTGGTCACAGATGGCTATGTTACTGCCTTAAACCTGATTGCCATAGCATCTTTTAATTTCTACATAAAATAGGGCGCCCACGCAGCTTGCCTGAGATAGGATGGCACAGGTGGTATCAATTCAGCAGCGATCTGCTTTCAATTTGCTGCTTGTATCTCTCTGTGTCTGTCTCTCTGTGTCTGTCTCTCTGTCTCCTCTTTTTATGCTGTTTTATTTTGTCCCAGAGAGGCTTGCAGAAGTAAAATTGAAATACTCTGGTAAATGACTGTAGATGAAAAAGACAAAGAGCGCATGAACAAAAGCCTGCAGAGTGAGTGTGCAAAATGCCAAGCGGAGGAGAATACACCGTGCCACGGTTACTTTCTGATGGGATCTGAGAGCAAAAAACACGCTGGCTGAGATAACAGGCAACACACCACTACGTTGGCTTAACTTCAGATTTGTAAGCACCACACTGTTTATGCAACAAACAGGTGCTGGTTAAGCAAATGTCTCAAACATATAAAAGACGATCAAAATGGTTGTACATTAATAAAAATGAAAAAATCTCATCCTGTGAAAAAAACAATATGCAGCAGCATGTACTTGTATGTGGCCTTGACACAAACCAGAGGTAAAAGAAGTCTAGAAGTTTCTCACTGCTAGTCATAAAGCTCTAAGCTCTCCACCGAAATTGGAATGACCTAGATGACGAGATCTGCATTTCTATTAACTCAGCTGTAGAAATGCAAAATTACGAATCAGACAGGAACGGATATTTCCTACGCTATCTAGACATTCGGCACACAGATTTACCCGTCCTTCTATGTGACCAGCCTGTGTCCGTGTCTCCTCGTCTCCTCCTGCTCTCCTTATTTGTTTATATGCCAGTCTCCTCTGTCACCTCCTCTCTTGTGCCTAAAGTACCTGTGTCAGCGCGGTCCCTCTCTCTCCTGCTGTCCTCATCATTCAGTCAGAGCACATGGCCTACCTCCCTCCGTCTCTCCTTCACCGTGTCCTCCTCACACTCCCGGTCAGCTCAGAGGGAAGCCGTTTGCTACCTAAATGCACATGATTACTGCAGACAGCAAGCCCAGTTCTTTACTCATCCACTTCTGAACCCTACGTACATACAAACTCTCTCTACGTACAGCGAAATACCTCGCGAAGACAAAGTGAAACCAATCTATGATGCACTCTGACACAAATTTGGTCAGGTCTGGCTGATATTAATATGTACAATCCTACTTTACACAAACATGCCGATTCATTAACTGAAAAGTACACAGACTAACGCACACATACTCCAGAGACCACCCAAACACACAGGCTCAGTCCATCCCAGCTGCTCTGTTTTGCAGATGAAAGTGTATCGTGGGTCTGGAGGAAAGCAGGAGAGGCATCAAACACAGCTGTATTAATATTAATCATCATATTCAGAGTAAATAAACTGCTCCAAGGGTACAGCCAGCATAATTTTCAATAATCTCTTCTCTTCCCAGTCCTCCTTGTAGCTAAAAACGGCTGAGAGTAATGGGTAGCCTAGGTGTTGTGTGTTTGTGTGTGCTTGTGGAGGTCAGGAATGGTGCTCTTGCCCTTCACAGAGTGCAAACTGCAGTGGCAGGATGTAACCCTACACCACTGTGTGTGTGTGTGTGTGTGTGTGTGTGTGTGTGTGTGTGTGTGTGTGTGTGAGAGAGAGAGAGAGAGAGAGAGAGCCAGAGAGAGTGTGTGTGTCTACAGTAAGTCTACAATATCTGTAACTGTAATGACACAGGCACGACAGGCACCTCTCGTGGTGCCTGACAGTGAGGCATCACACTGCTGCCCTGTCCTTCTCCCGCAGTCTCTGTCCTTCTTTGGCTGGAAAGCACATGGATGGAAGCATGTGAACATGTGGGACTGAATGCAAAAACACCTTGAGCGCAGAGCGGTATTTTTCACATTTCATACAACGTACCTGTGAGAATACCGTCCTCACATTTTTTCCAATATCAATCTTGAATCAGGTTTTCTTCTTCAGCGCAATTTATGGGGTTAAAGAACAATTGAAATATCTGCAACTTGACTGTATTAATGAATAATTAGCAATAATTTATTCTAATCTAATATAAGCCTCCAGTATGTGTGTAATTTACAATCACACGCATCTGAAACCTTCTGGTCTGTATCTTTGTGGCAGAGTAATCTTGTCCCAGGGACATTAGGATGTTTAACATTAGGGATGATAGTCAGAGTGAAAACACATTTTTACACATATATATGTAAATGCTGCTGCATGAGGTTTACATTATGTCCCGAAATGGCACCTATGTTTGTGAGTTACTATATATGAAATAAATACGTATACATACAAGATAAACATAGATGATGGTAATAACAATGTTGTATTATCAATGATAGTATTAGATTAAAATTGATGAGTTATGATGTATACACCCTGTTCATGTTTATATTTGTTCAGTTCTGAGTATGAGACCTTGAGTATGTGACCGAAAACACATAATAAGCACAAAATAAACAAATTAGTGAATCTTATACTGTTTTGTGACTATCATTCACTTTTTAACATTCTCCACTGATTGCAACTGACATGGATGCTTGTTTGGACTCCGTCTAACTTTATTTTCAGTTTCAGTTTGTACTTGCTTCACTTCCAGCGTTCATGTTTGTCTTACTTCCTGCAATCTGGCGGTTGCCCGACACATTTTTTTCCCTTGTCACCTGTTCTCTATCATCCAATCGGACGTCCCAGCGTTTACAGTCCTCTCCTATAACTGAAGATCTTTTCATTGAGCTCCTGTAAGTCTCTCAAAGCTCTTGTGCCTTTGACTTTTAGACTGTCGTGTTCATGCTCATTGTCGGCTCCTCGTGGGCTTTGTTTGTCTGTTGAGCTACTCGGAAAAACTGTCTTCACTGTAATTCAGCCACTGCTGTGACACTCGAATTTAAAGTTTTTTCTACCTTACAGCAAACAGTCATGACTGAAACTACACTATATCCTTGAGAGAGTGAGAGGTGTCACTTATCTTTCCTTACAGTCACAAAGTTAAGTTTTTGACAATTAAAGTAGGTGAAGTTTGTTTGTTGAGTTTGCTTCAATTCTTTGACAATCCAAGTAAGTTTTCTTTCTTTCTTCTTTCTTTCTTCTTTTCTTTACTACATCATACAGTCAAGCAGTTATATCATAGCTAAAATTAAAAAAATCTATATTTTCCCACTGTTTCTTCTGTCACTTTGCTATGAAAACATATTTGTTCACACATGGCCACCTGGGTGCTCCATCGTTACAATAGATTTGCCCACTTAATGCTTAATAACCTGCAGCGCCTCCCTTTCCCTCCGTCCTCTCAACTTCATCTCTCATCGATTTTGCCGTTTCTTCCCTCTCTGCTCTTGTCCTTGAAGTCTTCGTCCAGCAAGTGAAACTTAACTAAAAAGAAATTGCTCAATAACATTGTAGTGGTTGGGAGTGCCAGGGTTTTATGGTGACACGGAGAGAGAGAGAGAGAGAGAGAGAGAGAGAGAGAGAGAGAGAGAGAGAGAGAGAGAGAGAGAGAAGGGGAGCGCAGAGGATGTATCACGAAAGACTTACTGTCACGCAGGTTCCTAAAATACTCTGTTTCTCTACAGAGCTCAGAAACCCTGTACATGCACACACACACACACACACACACACACACACACACACACACACACACACACGCACACACACACACACACGCTGGCACCACGTTAGGTCACAGTCTCAAATGTCTCATGGTCATTGAAATCCACTACAAGTTCATTCATAGATTATTATTAGTTGTTAATATGTGTAAAACCATGAAAAGCTTGAGCCAAGACCTGATCATACATTAGAGGGATGTGTCCTCTGAGGATGTTGGCCATGTTTCAGTAACACACAGAGCACAGGAATAGTGACAGAGGCTCTGCCACCGGCTTAAGTGCATGACCACACTCACACACGCGCACACACTTAAACACACATGGAGAAGCAGCAGCACAGAGCTCTTAAAAAATGACTCTCCACTAATCTGGTTCATACTATGATGGCTATGGTCTGAAGCATTGCCGCCTTGTACTTGTGTGTATGCCGCGTGTATGGCGTGTGTATGCGTGTGTGTGTGTGTGTGTGTGCATGTGTGCACATCTATCACAAGGCCGTGGATGATTTATTTATGAAATGTGATTTTTCTTTCTGGGGCTCTCTAGCCTTGTATCTCAAACTCACCGCTCATTCACTCAGTCACTCGCTGGCTTGTGCGCACACACACACACACATGCACACACACACACGTATGTGTGCTGCACAGGCAAAGAGTCAGTGCACACACATACAGTGGTCACTCTCAATCATACTTTGCTGTTAAACTGATGTACAGTATTTGCTCTAGCAAGCAATGAATTTGTTTATTTTTGGACATGAGGATTTAAATCCGCCATGTGTAATATGAACATGTTTGGGGGTTGCGGGGGGGGGGGGGGGGGGGGGGGGGGGTCATTTAATGTGTGCGAGCTTATATTGTGTTTATGTGAGCGAGTGTGCGGCTACAGTAGCAGTCCCTTATTTTTTCCACTGGTTTAATCCCTCACAAAGTACCATTCCTTCTCCGTATGACTCATACAGTGGCAGCTCAATTTTCACAGAAAAATCAGGCGCTTTGTGTGTCACAGCGTGTGTGAATGTCAGAGTGTTCTCATACTGACTTTCCAATGTGAAAAACCCTAAACTGAGTCAGGGTCACTGAGACCCAAAATTAATTATTTCCCTATGTCGTGTTGTGTCATGTCCGCAGGGTCAACTTGTATGCGGCAGCGCACTCGCCAAGGCCGGCAGTGAAGAAATGGAGGAGAGGAGGAAATATTTATGTGAGTGGGTGTGGCACAGATTGCGTGAGTAACTTCTCTGCTACTTCTTTGCTCTTTGTGTGTGTGTGTGTGTGTGTGTGTGTGTGTGTGCGCGCGAAGTGAAGCCAGTCACACTGAGTGACTGAGTGAGCTCATCTGTTCTGGGGCTCTATAAATATTGTAGATGCAATGTGCCTGCAGTAGACCTTCTCAGCGAGCTTCTGTATGATGTCATCCTGGCACACCTCTAACACACATACACACACACACACACACGCACACACACACACACACACACATGCATACAGCTGTGCTGCCAAGACCTAATATCCATGGCAACGCTGGGGTGTGGTAGGTGGGGATGCAGAGCCCACGGCTGTTTAATGAATCCAGCAGCTCAAACACCAACATCTTCAAACTACTGTTCCCCATAGTGTTCATTCCCTTCAACTCATCCAAACATCTTTTTCCTCTACCTCCTGTGATTCATCCCTACATCATTTTTCTTTCCCTTTACCCCCCCCCACCCGCTTTATTTTTCCTGGTAACTACTCTTCACATCCTGCGTTGGATTTACATTTGGTCCGTGAACTTTTTCTGCTCTTTTCTCTCTACTCTTCACAAGTCTGAACAATGTGATTACGGGTAACAGAAAAAATATTAGTCACACAGTATTCTGGACATTTCAGTCTGAAATTGGCGTAATGATGTTCCCTGGTCTGTTATCTCAAACTACTGTACTTTTACAGTATGATAGAAAATGACATTTTGGGGGAGTTTGACATGTCAGGGATGTGTGAAGCATCATCGTGGACTCTGGGAGGAAGGGATTAGCTATTGCTCTGCACATATACAGGTACATGCTCACAAACACACACAATATACATACACCTGTGGTGTGAGTACTTCCTCCACAGTGAAGTACTTCTTACGTGTGCATATTCACTCGATAAGAAATCTTTTTTTTTTGCAAAAAATGCTTTAATCGATGTAGCTTCTTTTATTGGCCGCAGCGTCATCATATTGCATGACGAGACAGAGTTTCAAGCAGTAGATCAAGTTGCTTGTTCCCTCTTCACTTGTCAACCATTTTCAAGGGTATACAGTACGTATATCCAGCTCCAGTTTGACTTCCTATCCTTGGTAGTGAAGCCCACAGCTGTGTTTTTTCTGGCCTTGATATTCCTTAATTGTCCCCTTGTCCCCTCCCCTTCTCCAATTTCTGTTGCTTACTGAGAGATTTCTCTATTTGTTAATTTGTATTTGTTCTCTAAACACTTGTGGCTAATCGATAATAGAATTTCTCGACTGGACTGTAACTTTAACTGTTTTAAGTGGTCTGCTTGTTAATTGGTTCGATAATTTGTGAATGGAAAGACACAATCATATTAGTTTAAAAGTCAAAATGAACCTTTCTGAAGGGTCTGTTCAATAAAGGTTCAACAAACTATCCACAGCCTAAAGATATCAGACCTAATGTCACAAAAAAAATCAAGAACCTTCCCTCTTTATTAATGAACCTTTGGCATTACTGACACAATGGATTTATGTTTGCCACATGAACATTTTTTGTCTCTTTCCACTGAGTTTCATTTAGACAGTAGAGACGATGAGAAAACATTCGATTAAGTCTGGACTACATGATCACTGCTAATAAGGACGTTTAGCCTTAAATGTGTCCTAAGTTCTCAATAGATAATTACCTCTAGCATGAAAAAATTAAGAGGACTGGTTCGACCAAATAAGACGTGAGACAGACTCAGAAATGGAACAGTTTGTCGCGAGTGATGGGACGTGGTAAACGTGTGGGGCAGGATCCGTGTTGGCTTCCTTCTGTTTGCTCTCTTTCGGTCCATCCCTGCTTTCATCATCCTGTCCCAGTGAACAGGGGATTCCTCCACATGGTCCTTCAGCCAGACCTAGTAACACACTGAGCCGCGCAGCTTTGGCAGTCGATAAAAAGCAGCACGAAGATCGAAGCCAATGAATACACACAAACACGCACGCACACACACACACACACACATACAGACAGACACACACACACATGCAGACACAAATAACCTTTAGAGTGCCAAACTGGGATAAATGGAATATGAATGCTATCTTTCATCTCCAGCGTCTCACATCTTCCAAGTTTACGGTTCATTTTAGTTCGCACGCATTTATTGATTGAATTTACCAGTAAGTAATACTGAAAAATGCAAAAAAAAAAAAAATAGACTCCATTTTTTTTAGCTGCTGGGCTCTATTTATACTCCGCTCCTTGAGGAGCTGAAATAAGTTTGTTGCACGGGCTCCTTTGTTGTGAGAGTCCTCTCACACCTCTTACACTTTAATGTGGTTTGTTGTACATCTGATCTTTAGTGATCTAACCACTTCCACATGACTGAGGTAAATACGCTGCTCGAAATTCTGGTCTCTGTGGAGGCACAAGCAGCATGAATGCGGCCTGTATTTTCAGGCCGACCTCACGATAAAAACGCTTATTTTCTTCTGTCACATTCTACGGATATCATCCGGGCCGCTGCGATATGCCACGACCGTTTAAATACCATCATATAAATAACAATAAAATGGCCATACACACGCAACATATGGAGTTGCTGACAGTTGGTGTCCCATGGGACAGAAGGTGTCAGGAAGTCAACATCATCCCTTCCCCCTTCTCTCTCTCTCTCTCTCTCTCTCTCTCTCTCTCTCTCTCTCTCTCTCTCCCATCCAATTTCCATGGAGACTGAATTTACACAGGTTTGAGAGGTGAGAAGGAGAGAGAAAATCCTGAGTCTGCACATAGAACACGCACACACACACACACGCACACACACACACAAAGCATGTACGCAGCCTGACAGTCAGACAGACGGCTGGGGTGAAGATGTTGAGCAGATAACAGGACAGACAGAAGCAGCGAATCACTGAGAAGACAGCGTGTGTCGCGTACAGTAAGTGGATGTGTGTAGATGGTTGTGGGACTCACAAGCACAGTGGCCTCAGGGTGAGAGGGGAACACCGGAGGGACAGGACATATATTCCAATGGGTCAGCATTAAACAAGCTCCAACTGGATCTGTTCCCACTGGGCTTTGTGTGCGTGTGCGTGTGTGTGTGTGTGTGTGTGTGTGTGTGTGTGTGTGTATGGGGTCTTCCTGTTTGTGTGTGTCAGCGTGAACGTGTGTGACAGCAGTACGACACCGCAGGTACGGAATTTCATTTTCAGCAGGGGCGAAAGGAAAAGGGATGTTTCCAATGACAGGACTAAAATAGAATAAAAATAAATAACGAAGGTGATCTTTTGCGGCGGCAATAAGTAGGCATTATTTGACATTGAAAGCTAAGACATCGGCTTTTAATGCTTTGTGCTAATAGCTTATTTTTAATGAATGAAAATAAAAAAAATTAAACTGCGGTTGGCAGATCTGTGGAGGCTTTCCCCAGGGCGTGTCAGTTCAAATGCTCTAAATCTGCCAGGCTGGAAAGATTTAAGCAGCTGTTTATGGAGGTTTGGCAATCAAGAGCAAGTGCAGTTGTGCTGCATTAACTGTTAATCTGTAACTGGCTGTTAAGACGAATGACTCCTTAAAACAGTACGAATATCATAGCTAATGGATGGATCAAAATAATACAGGGCCTCCATTGAATACACAAGCATACGAGGTTATCAAGAAAGCAAGACTCATAAAAGTAATCTAAAAGGTCTCCATTAAATACTTTATCACTATTGTGTGCATAGACTAAAGCATAATTGTGTGTTAGGCGCGTGGGTGGAGTTTAGTCAGTGCACGCATGGGGGCAAATGCATAACGTCCACTGTCAATCTGGACCAATTAAAGCACAGATCGGAGAATACCCGGGAGTGAGTGAGTGTGTGTGTGTGTGTGTGTGTGTGCTTGAGTGTTTGCTCCCTCCAGGGTAACCATCTTCCACCCCTTGTTCTTGCAGGAGAGAAGAGAAGGAAAAAAAAAAGAGAAGAGACGACGTCGCTGACACAAGATGCTGACATGCCAGCTCGGGCTGAGAGAACAAAATGTAGGGAGAGAGGAAACAGAGGATCAGATGGGAGCAGACAAAAATGAACAGATAGCAATGACAAAAGGATGCGACTGAAACTGGAGAGGCACAGTATGGAGAGGAACACTGGAGGATAGTAGCGGAAGTGAGGAAGGGGGTGGGGTGTGTGTGGGGGGGGGGATGGCAATGTCAGATGCAGGCTGAGGAGCTTCGTATGACCTTTATGTAATTCACACTATGTGCACTTCCTCAGCGTCCGACTCCCATTCTCTTTGCTCATTCCCTCTCATTTGCGAGAAGACACAAGCTTAATGGTGCCAGAATTAAAACAGCTTTCCGTGGGGGCTATTAACAGCCTTCACTAAACTTGAGCGGAGGGCATGAACACATGCCCGCTCCTCCACTAGCTACCACGCTATCGTACGCAGCGGTTGCAATTAAAATTTTTAATCTAATTTTTATGTTTCCCCTATGAAATTTTAAAAGGTGTTAGCTCACAGCTGTCACACCACAAGAGCTAGAGATGATACGGGTCCATAAATTCATTATTTTGTCAAGGTTATACAGTATGAGGAGGGTTTAGGCGCACACCCTTTCGAAATTGTTTCAACAGCAAAGGAAATAAAAACAGATCAGAGAAAGTTCCAATTTAGAGCCTGAGCCGCCTCAACCTCTCGGTATAAAAAGAATAACAATTTTGCCAGAAAAACAAACACTGTGGTATCACTGAAATGTCAAAGCTGCAAATCTGTGCAAATACTGTAAAAATGTCAAACGCTCATCATATTAGTTGTTTAGTCATTTAGTTGTTTACATTAGAGAGGTGTCTGACTACATTGTAATCATGTTTCTGTCTCTATTGCCAAAACCGGATCAAGAATAACATCGGATATTTGAGTAGATCGACTGAACTGTGCAACATTCCCCAGCACTTTGTCTTACAAAGACTTCCAGGAAACACTGTTGGGGCACACTATAGCATTACAAGGCGTTTGGAGACTGAGAAAGATCACCAGTCACAGAGGCCTGGGCAGCCCCAGTGCGCTGTATGTTAATGATAAACAAACAGAGCTACCATCATCATAAAGTCAAACAGAATGATCTTGACAACAGGTGACTAATTATAGCAGTCCACAACTAGGTCAGTTCCACGTGCATATGCTACAGGCCATTTCCTGCTAAACAGTCTCAAGCATTTCCCAGCGCATTCTTTGTGTGTATTCTCTGGCATACGCACGGTTTTAAAACACATTGGAGGTGCTCAGGAGCTTCATCTAAAGCCATCGGACTGATCTGATTCGTGCGTGCGTTTTAAATCTAATTGCGTGTGGCGGTTGGCATGAGTCGCTGAGAGATCTTCTGGAGTGAAGGCGAGAGAGAGACCATGCGGGCAATATGACAATGGAGAGAGGGGGAGAGAGAGAGAGAGAGAGAGCGAGAGAGGAAAAGCAGCAAAGTGTGAATGATGTTCTTCTTGCGCTGGGGCAGGCCACGTCACAGGCCCCATTATTCTAATGGAGCACCACAATGCTTACTGACCTTCATCATCGACAGGCAGGGCTGACCGCACCGATGACAGTCACTGCCTGTGTATCAGTTATTCATACAATTACAATATGGAGAAACAGAGCGGGCTATTAGCGCTGTAGTCAGATGTACTACAAGGACTTTACAATGCGATCGCAATTAATGTTTCCTTGGCACTGACCACACATGCTTACATACGCACGTATGTGACTGTATATAAGCACGGCCTCATCTAGACTTCATAAAATGTGCTCCAGCTGTGATATGGAGATGTGAGTGGTTACGTGAACACATCCACTTCAGCTGGATCAAGTGTTAATGCAACACCTCGAAAGAACATTGTTTCGAGATTGGGCTTTGTTTCATCACAAAAAAACATAATGAAATCAATCACAGCCTGAAAAAAAACATATACATCTCTTGTTTTTAAAGCTGATATCCCAACAGCTGTGCTCCCACCTCATGCAGCCAGAGCGAGGCTGTAAGCACAGAGAACTGGTGGAGAGATATGACGCATTATCTGACAGAACGATAGCTAACTAATAGACCTCTCAGCACACACGCTTAAAGCCATCAGCACTGATAAGGCAGAGAGCGAGGGAGTGCGAGAGATAGAGTTTCGGCGAAACTGAGGAGGAGAAAGACGGGATGGGAGAGGGACTTTGAAGAGGGGGAACAGATCAGTGTATGGATAATCGTAACATGGATATTGGATCATCACTGAGTCAACTCAAGTGCATTCACAGAGTGATCTCAAACAACAGGTTCTGTCAGCTTCACGTAAAACAAGGCGACGAAAAAAACTCATTAAACCAAAGACGATAAAAAGAGACGGCAGAACAACTTGAGCTCAGGTTTAAAAAAAACAAACAGAGATGGAGCTGCGTGTGTGTGTGTGTGTGTCGGGGGGTACATATGTGTGTGTGATTGTGTGTGTAAAACTGTCCACACAAGTTTGACTGTCTGCACCAACCCACGTGTCTGTGAATGGAGCTGGAAGTAAATGAATAACAGATTGCAGCTGAGAACTGAGGTATGTTTGTAGGTGGTGCTGAATAAACGGGCCTTGATTTAATAACGAGACGAGACACTCTGAGAGCTTTCTGTGGATGAACGTTCACCAAAAAATATCTTATTAGCTTCTCCAGTGAGTGCTTAGTGAAGTCATGCTGTTTCAATAAGTGCCAGACGGCTTCTATTCAGTGGTGGAAAGTCTGCGTACGTCATTACTTTATCAAAGCCTGTCTGGTCGGCCGTACTGGGCGGGCAACCACCTAATTCATCATTATCAGTACATATGTAAGTCCCCGTCTTTGAGGGACATCTAAATCTGAGTGTGCTGAGTGTGTTCATGTGCATTTGAATGTGTGCAGAAACGGCGCGAACAGTGTGAGTTGTTTTTTCTCTCACAAGAGAGACGAAAATCAGCATCTATGACCTGTTTGCTTTGAGTGACTGGATGTGTGTTCACATGATCATATTCCATGTTTTATAGCCGATGTTTCTCCTGTATGTCCATCAATTCACTTCGGCTCAGGATCTGAGTGACAATACGATTGAAACCTCATGTCCAGATGGATTATTTGGAAAAGAATAGAAAAACGAGCAAGAGGTAATACCCAAACTCCGCTGTGCAGTGAAGCACAAAGCAGATAAGGAGCGAGATATTTCCCCCAGGAATGAGAAGAGAGCAAAACAGGGCTAACAGCACGAGTATGAATACTATACTAATCTTTGTCTGTTGGCTATAAACGCACCACGAAACTAACACGAACAGAAATGATTATGTAGGTGAGAAGCTGTTCAATGACCTATCAGTTCATCAAAATGTAATGGAACTGTTGAATAAATAAGACTGTGTCACTGATCCCTACGTTGACCATTTAACTGGTGCATAAAATGATTTCAAAAAGTATGGAAAAGAAAATAGTCAATAGCAGTTTATAAAGAGATCCCATTTGTTCCAACCTGGGCCTCATTTCACATCATCATTATTAATCAGAACATTTCTTGTATAACATCAGTGCTAAGTCTTGTTTATCTATGCCAATTCATAAAGGTCACGATGCAGAAAAGGTACCTGTAATATTACTCTAACATTTCTTCATTATGTGTAGGTAAATGTCACAGATCTATGATTCATATCCTGGAACAACAGAACTTTTCAAATAGATACAGTCAAACACACGTGTTCAACATCTTATTCACATAGCATGCGCGCGCGCACACACACACACACACACACACACACACACACAAAGAAATATGCTTCATAGGAGCCATTAGCAACAGACAGCAATATTTGTCCTACCACTGCGTTCTTCGCCCAAATCCTGTATTTCACTGGCGCTGCCACAACCTCAAATCTCTGTGCGTGCATGTGTGTGTGTGCGTGTGTGTGTGCGTGTGCGAGTGTGTGCGCGTGGGTGTTATTGACAGTCAGCAGCAGGGGGTGTGTGCTATGTTGTGAGACACTGACAAGCTGTATTTCATGGAGCAGATGAAGCATTTTGAAGTTCTTTAAATCCTTTTAAGGGTCCAGCCGGGGACTTAGCTTCTGATGCCACCGCCTCTGCTGCTGCTGCTGCTGCTGCTGCTTAAGTCTCTAGCTGGGAAAAACTGGGGTCTCGAGGATGTCACCCCTGCTTTTGTGTATTTTTGGGAGTGGGGCTGTATGCAAGAATTGTTTTTTTTTTTCCTTGTGTTGTCGCATGTGTGGGGGAAATAATTGCAGTGTATGGTCTCAAAGTACAATCTGGACTCTCAAACACTCCCCATACTTTACCCCCTTCCCAACCCCCCCTCAACATACTCTCCACCCCAACCACAATCCAATATCCACAGCCCCTGCTGCCCACCGATGCCTTATCTTCTATTCTGATGGAGTTTCAGGAGGGAAAACGAACTGACAGAGTTCCAATAGTGTAGTTGTTAGACATGGCAGGGTTGCTGGGGGCTTACCTGCTGGCAGGAAAACTTCAGCTCACATCCCCCCTGCTCCACCTCCTTCTACTCCTACTCCTCCTCCTCTTCCTCCTCCTCCTTCTCTTTCTCATTCTGTCCTTCCCTGCCTCCCTCTGTCATTACTCGTGCTTTCCCCTCTGGTGGTCCTGCAACTCCAATCACTCTGCTCTTATTACCAGGCGAAGCAGGCTCCCACACACATACTACACTGACTGTTAGTTTTCCCCATCACCAAAGCATGTCCCTCTCTGCTGGGGACCGTCAGGTATACAGGATTCTTTTTTTTGTTTCTTCCCACCGAGCTTTCGTTCTATCCCTCTTTTCTAAATCTTACTCTCTGTCGGCCTCTCTTTGCCAAAATCTCCCTCTCTGTGTCTCTCTCTCTCTCTCTCTCTCTCTCCTTCCCACTCCTCCTCTCCCTTCCCTCGCTCTCCTTCTCTCTCCCAAGCAGCCAGGGGGACAAATTGGCGCCCGGCTGAGCTAAATGTGCCTGGTGCTGAGAGCCAGATGGTACTGGCAGAGGGATGGAAAGAGCGAGGGATGGATGCTACAGGGAGGCTGAGCGGCGAAGCTGTGGTGTTGCATGGCAGCATGGGGGAGCTTGCTTTGCACACTAATAATCTATTAGTGCTCAGGGGCCCGAAAGCTGTGCATACGCTCTTGCCAGGGGCCAGCCTGACCGGTCTGGGCTATCGGGTGAGCTCATCTGGACAACAAGGAGGAAGGAGTTGGCCGATTGAGGAGCGAAGAAAAAGAACCTGACAGATGATGTAAAGATGATGATGCAGCAGGCGGGGAGGAGAGGTGTGATGTCAGTCAGCTGCTGGGAGGTAGATATGTTGTTAATTAGATGAACTTCTCACTTCTTCTGGGGTTATTTGAGTTTGTTGCTCTCGCTCTCTTGCAAAATTGTGGCTCTTATCACGAGTATGGGTAAAAGCTCTCTGAGAGTCTAGACTTTCACAATTTGTGTCTTTTAGTTTAGATCATTATTTTCATCAGTTAGAAACCTTTGCACTTATAAAGGAAATTGCCAAAATATGAAAAGTGGCACAATTTCCAAGTCTGATAAACCATATCCCAGACTGTCTTAGATCTTGCCTAAACTGTCTGTTGCCAATATTTATCACAAAAATCATTCTGAGGTTCAGGAAAAGTTCAGTTTTGACCAGTACAGCTGTGTGGACATTTATCTGTTTATTTATTTACCCTTTTTGCCTACTAAAATTGGGGTTTACAACCCATACTTGTCTCTCTGCATGAGTTTCTAACTCTATTTTATTCTTCACATGATTGTTCAATTCAAAGGTGGTGAACATGTTTAATTTGGAGCTGGCAGGTGGTCCAGGAATAAAATGGCACAAAGTCACACGACCACCCTTTCCTTCCATCATATCCTGTCTCCCCACAGCCTGGGACCAGAGACTGAAAATGGCGCAAAATCTACTTAAAAGGGCTGTTGAAAAGCATGAGAAAAGGTTTGGTGTAGTTGAGGTTGGGGTAAAATGTGGACAGGATATCCTCCAGGCTGAACGAATGCTGCCCTCTCTTTCTTTCAGTCTCTCTGTCTCTGTCTCTCTCTGTCTCTCTCTCTCTCTCTCTCTCTCTCTCTCTCTTTCTTTCTCTCTATCTCCCTCTCTTTTCTTACGGGGTTTCTTGGTGACATTCAGCTGCTCACTTCATGCTCCACTTTCCTCCACATCAACCCAAATTCCGGTATTTGGCTCTTACGTAACACAGAGCACAAGATTTGGACTTCAGCTACAGACCAATGAGATGTGGTAATTTTTCAACTGACTTCGCCCACCCTCCTCAATATTCTCCTATCATGGTGCACAAAGCTGCCCAAACCATCCATGCATAAGCAACACTAGCCATGGGCACGCTCACTCGCACACGGCTAAACACACAGACTCAGGACGACATGCAGACAGCGCGTGCTGACATTTAAGAAAACACAGCCAGTGTGTGCGTGTGGACATGTGTGTAATTTATTGTTTGCTTGTCAGTGGGTGCAGATGTGCATTGCTTGTGCCGTGCTAAATGTGTGTGTGTGTGTGTGTAATGATGAGGTCGGGCCACCTCAAAACAGTGCAGGGGGACCTTGGAGCTCTTTTTCCTTCCTCTGCAGCGCAAGGTCTATTAGCTTTGACATGCACTCCCTCTCACACTGTACCTGTAAGCAAAACACACCTCTCGTACAGTAACTAAGATGGCTGAGTACCAAGCCTGCAAGACTCTCTTGTTCTGGCTGTGGTTCAAGTAGTGCGAAACAAGTTACTCTCTAAAGGCAAACTCAACTATTACCATAGAACAGGAAAGACGATATTAAGGATGGACACTATGTACATAATTGTAATGCTGTGTGTTTAGACATATATACATAAACGTAAACCCTGGGTTCGTCTCTTCAAGGTATGTTTTAATGGTACGTCAGACTTTATGCAGCTGCAGTTGCCAAAATGTGAGCATAAAAACTCTGATTAGAGGAGGCTAGAACTACAACATCACTGAATAAGTAAAGAGGAGTCTGAATTCTAGCAAGAATTTATTATGTTATGCCGCAGGTTTGATACTAGGTGCAATGAGCACAGAGTGATGCTGAGACCCAGTTCTGAGAAACCTACTTCAGGGAAATTTTTCTCTGGCTTTATTGGAGGTTGAACTGAATCTATTCAATTACATTTTTTACTGGGTACTACCTCACAACATTACAGTAGGATTAATCTTCTACTATCTACTATGATATCTCCCTAGATATCTCAAATCTACTACTAATCAAGTGTGGAAAAAAGTCTACCGATCGTTTTTCAGGACTTAAAAAAGTGAGAAATTTGTGTCACCCTCTCTCTTGATACAGACTGTGCTGTGCCGTGGGGTAAGGTCAGCTGCAGGAGTAGACAGGGTCCAGATCAGTCTAAGGCACCAGATAATGGACTACTGGGTTATTGATGAGTTGTATAAACACAGACTGTGACAGAAAGAGAGGGAAATACAGAGAGAGTGATTGAGGTCAGAATAAAGGATGGAGGGAACAATCAAATGAAAAAAACTGAGAAGGAAACAAAAATACTGTCAAGATTTGTCTGTAATAATCTAATAATGTCTAGATTTTTCAAGATACGTCCAATAACAACTCATATAGATAAACAGAGTCAACACATGCTTCTCCACAGAGGTATTCACAGCATGCGTATGTCACTTTCTGTGTATGCGTCTGCACAAGGGTAAAGGAATGAGAAGGACAGGTCAGTGGCATGTGTGGCGTCAACATGCAAAAGGCTCTGTGTGTGTGTCTGTGTGTGTGTGTGTGGACACATGAGGTACAATCTAGAACAAGAGACATTTGTTATTTTGGAAGGGCAGTGTGGTGTGCAATGTGGGTATTTGTGTGTGTGTGTTTCTCTCTGTTTGTATGTGGACAAAAATAGTCAGTGTTGTGTCTGACTGGAACAGGTGCCCAAACATCCCAATGCACTCCGTCAAACAGTCTGTGTAACTCAGATCCCATCACACACCTCTTTGAAACCAGGAGGGTATGGTTTTTGTCTCAACACACGCAGCACAGATCTCTGACTGGAACAAGTGAACTGACTGGTCAGCCACTCTGCTCTGGATCGTCTTTTAAAACAGTCCAGCAAAAAAAAAAAAAAAGTCATTGATAAATACTAATACTAGCTGAGATTTGACTCAAAATAGCAGATCTGAGATATTGGGAGATTTGTTTCCAAGGGTGCCTGATTGCAAAGGTGCCACATCTTTTAAGGGTTGTGATCCTCCACGTCTTTAAAAACCTGGCATGCTTGATTTCCAAAAGCTGAGATAACCCTGATATCACCACGATGAGTTATTTTCTCTCAGAATTTGGAGATATCCCGGCAGAGCCACTAATGACAAACCCACTGGGCTGAGTAGTGCTCCTTACAGTAAAGTCATCTTGATAAGTAAAACTGGTAGTGTTCCCATTAAGTCGGGGTTAAGTAACTTATGGCCTTGGAGCCATATGTGGCCCAAGAGACATTCCAATATGTCCAACAGGAAATTTCATTACTACAAAACCACAGTGTAAAAAGAAATGCAGAGAGATCCCTTGCTGTGATGTAAAAAAAAAAAAGAGAGAGAGACAAATCTCAAGACATCTTAAGTCATAACATGCTAAACAGGATCAGGTACAAGGAGGAGCATCCTGGGATAAAATTAGCACTCTTCTGTGGAATATGTGGTGTGTGAGCTGATACTGTAGAAACTGAAGGGCCTTGATACAGCCGTGGAGCTATTAACACTGGGAAAAGTAAGACTGAAAGGCTGTAGCAAGTGGTACAAAGAGAGGTACCACTGTGCATATCTCTACTCTACAAGAACAAAAGACTGCTGTGACATCTGAATATGCTGATGAGTGTACAAAACTCCTTCAGGCTTTTGGCAAGAGGCTTTAGGACATGAAATGTAAAAGAAAGGAGCTGAAGATACGTGCTAAGCCAGCTCACGAGCTTGACAAATGGTGCCATGATCAATGTGCTGCACAAAGCAATGTCAAACTCAACATAAGGTACAGCGACCTCCCTCTGTTCGTGCTCTGGAAAATGTACGAACATCCTGAGGGTTTTTTTTTTCCGTTCTATCGAGACATGCGTGAAATTTGCATCTGTGTTTGCAGTCAGATTGACCCAAACCTGGAAAATCGACTGCAAGGAGCATCACCATGACGACCATCTGAAGTAGGTGCCTTGTCACAGACAAGGCAGTTCCGGCCACAGGTTAGTGAGATATATCTGCACGGTAATTTAATATGATCTTCAAAGGATGTCGTAAAAATTGAAACGGCCCTTGGTAAGAAAAAGGTTGCTCACCCCTGTCTCAAGGAATAATTTTACCTTTTTGGCGTTGTGATGTCTGAAGAATACTGAAGCAATGCCACACAAAGTGTGCGCGGCACGGATAAGCACAAATACAGAGGCACTTCTCAACTTCCTCCTGAAGTCAGTAATTAACACAATCAATCTTGTTTGTTTAATCTCTACCCTCAACAGATGCAACAATGACTACATGTGGTTTTTGGAGAGACTAATCATTTGAGACTTAACTGTTTTCACTAACAAACAATTACAGTTTATATACTAATAAACAGCTTCAGAAAATGAATGTTTATATTTCCCACTTCTCTTTGTCAACAAACTTATCACAATACACAGACAACCAGTCTGGCTGTTTCCCATTAGCCCCCAGTATTCATCCCAACCTAACGCTGACTGGCTCCAACTATTAACTTAACTAAGACAGAGAGCAGTGTCAATCTCGGACAAGAAAGCCCATGTTTAAGATAAATCTTTCATCATCTGTATAACTGGAGTGACTCTTTAATATATATTTAAGGGTCATTAATATTAATATATTACACATAACTATGGGGATGGAAGAGGAACCGGGGCCTGCCTTCTTTGACACACAGCGCTCTCCCCACTGTCTGCTCTCTCTTTCTCTCTGTTACACACACACACATGTGCACTCACTCGCCTCACAACACATTATATTTGACAGTGTCTGAAAAATTCTTCTCACATGGAAGAGGAGCAGGCATCCTGTGTATGTGTGTGTGGGTGCACATAAGCCATATGTGCATGGTTCTTTGTGTGTGTTTAAAACCTAATTTGTCTATGAGCAAACCAATCTCGGAGGGGTGTATTAAAGGAATTTTGCCCAGTAATGGGCTGACACGTTAATCTGAAACTCTATTCTCTGTAGCTAATGAACATATCCATCCTAGTCTGTGTGTGTGTGTGTATGTGTGTGTGTGTGGTAAAATGGCAACATCGTCCCATTTTTATGATGCTACTGAGGCAAACATAAACTTACACAGTGGTGCCAACATGATGATGGTTTATGTATTTTTAACAATGACGACACTGAAGAGCACTGAATTTTGAATCGCTCCTACTGTTTGCATGTGTTTGTGTGTGTGTGTGTGTCATGTGCATGAGTGTGTCTGTCTCTATGTGTGTGCCAGAGAGTGTATATGTAGAGGAGAGACATAGATCTGACAGTTCTGGGTCAGACCAGTCCCATGGAGTCAGGAAACCTACAGGAGACATAACCAAAATGCAAACACACACATACAGATACACACACACACACACACACACACACACACATACACACACACACACACACACAAAAACACACACACATATCTTGTGGGTGAAGACGACAAATGTTTGTCAGGGAAAGAGAAAGACAGGAGTGGTTGGACTTGGGCAAAAAAGGCCGTCCTGCTGTGCCAACACTCATACATCAGTCTGCACCTTAGGAGCAGAGGGAAACGAACACACACACACACACACACACACACACACACACACACACACAGAGAGAAAACACACAAAGCAATATACACTGCTGACTGGAGGGCTGGACAGGGAGAGGCAGCAAGAGCAAATGGTAAGCTGTGATACTGTGTTGTCGTTGAGGGCATAAACACACTGCGCTATGGTCATGTTGAGAGCAGGCGTGAATGTTCCTAATTGCCATCAACACATATAGGATGGTGAGGTCAGCATCTCCGCCAGCATCGCTCTAATACATTCATCACACCCAAACTTGAGAAATCAGATACAGTATGTTGTTTTTTCCACACTTCCCCCTCATCATCACAAGATGCAATTTCCACTGACACATCAAGGCCCAAGACTATCCTCCATCCTTCAGCTGGGCAAAGAAAAACTGAGCAGAAATCAATCCCAGCTGAATAATTTTATCATTTCTCTCCATTGCTTCACTACTGTACCCTCCGTTGCATCATCTCTCCACTCTGTGGCTGCTGTGGAGATGACCACTGCTGTGTGCTGCCATGTGCGTGTGCACAGATGTGTGCAATCTTTTGAGCGAGAGAGGAAGACAGCAGGAGGCAGCTAATGCATGTGCACGGCAGTCATAATGTCTGCATATGTCCCTGAGGTCTGTGACTGTATAACTAATACTTGTATTATTGCTAGAATAAAACATTACGCTGAACCAAGCAGGATTAGAAAACAAGCATGACAGCCTCTTCCCACTCTCCCCTCTCTCTCTCTCTCTCTCTCTGACACACACATGCGCGTGCACACATCGAGACATGTATGCATGTGTGGAAGCAAGCAGCCCAGGGCCATGTACACTAGCAGGCGGCCATGTTTCTTTCACAAGAGGCTGCAGTGAGGCTGTCATCGTCAGCATGGTTCTCTCCCTTGCTCTCTCTAACACACACACACACTCAGACACACACATACACACACAAACTGTACTGTGACATCATGACACGCATTTAGACCAGAGGGTCAGAGGGTAACACAGCTTTATGTGCTGAGCCTTCGTTGCCGTCACGCTCCCGTGAGTGCGACAGCTCTTATTCAGCTCTCTTTCTCCCAAATACACATCCTTTAACACACTCATGTTGGCCAGAAATGTCAAAAAATATCCTAATACACCATCAGCTCTTCTTGCTCACATCTCCAAAGATAGGAAGGTATCCATGCACAGAGGTGAGGCGGCATCAATCCACACAATAATAAGTTGGCACTACCCAGCTGTCAACATCTGGTCCAGAGTTCAGCTGTCAGAGTCATCCGTCCCCAACCGTCTCCCATCCACCTTTCAACCTCTCTACCTACTACTAGGCATTTAGAGCCTCTTCTCTGGCACGCTGCCAGCGACAAGCTTTTGAAGTGGTATGTGAACGTACATCCTCATCATCTTCACAGCTATCACAGTGATATCCTGGGATATAGAGGAGTGTTTAGAGGGTTTCCCCCAGTAGAGGTGTTCACCTTGGAAATCTAAGCTTCCTAAAGATAAGATACTGCTTTGCCCTTGCTATATGGATTCTGGAATCTTATTAAACTTTTTTTTTAAGTCAAACTCATTGCATTTGTTATGATTCAAGCATCAGGCTTAGCTAGGAAAAAAACAAAACAAAACAGGAATTTTACATCCATTTTCCTAACCCACTTCATTGTTAAACAGTGTTGCAGAGGTCTACTGGAGCCAATCCCAGTGTACACATACACCCTGATTACACACACGCACACACACACACTATTCAATCTCAAACTCACACCAAGGGGTGATTTAGTGTACAAACAAGGAATTATGCAATTTAATTTGCCCCTAAACAGTCAACATGAGTACCAATATGATACCAGATTAACATACGAGCTAGACTTGTGAAAAGGACAGCCTATTCCTACTTATTTCTATTCAATTTGTTTGTTTCTGTAGCAGTCCTCGGCATGAAAGAAAACAATTTGTGATAGTAATACACGACAGGCATTTAAGAGTCTCCAATCACTTAATAAGTGAGTGAGAGGGTGAATGGTGTCTGTGTGCCCCGAGTTGGACTGGCGACCTTTACTGGGTGTTTTCCATGACTTTGCCCAATATCAGCTGGATATATCCAGAAGACGCTCATTACACCAATGCAAGAGGGCAAGATAGTTGGACATACACCTGGAATAGAGACAGGCATGTTCACCTTAATGTAATCAGAAATGATAAAGACGGTCACTGCAAATGACAAATTTTCCGTTACATTTGCAGAAACTTTTGCGACAAAATGTGCAGGTGCCTTATGGGGCATAGACTCCTGGGACCAGTAGTCCAGCATTAGGCATCCTCCTCTGTTATTCCAATTGCTTTGAAGCCGCCAAACACATTACTATACACTATACACAAATATATATAATATGAATTATATGTATGACAGATGCTTCTCTCTACTATTAAGAAACCACGGGAGGCCGAGTGCTCCTCACCTGAGGCAGCGCAGCGTTGATCTGCCTCTGGAGCGCGTCTCTCTCATGCAGCGCCCCCTGCAGCTTGGTCTGGGATTGAATGAGGGTCTCCTGAGTCTCCCGGAGGGACTCTAGCAGCTTGTCCCTCTCGTCCAGCATGTTGACCATCAGCTGCTCGAAGTTGGCCTCCTGGTCCGAGCCATTCGGGACGCCGCCGGTACCTCTGGGAGGACCAGCCGAGTCTCCCTCACTGATGGTCGGCATCACCTCGCACATCATCCTCCTTGCCTTGTGGTCTGGGCAACGCTATAGGGACAGTGTCGCTGTTGGGATCCAGAGTGTGCATGGAGGGGATGATGTGATATGTGGGTTACAAGCCAGATAAATAGACTTAAAATCACTGATAAGAGGGCCTATTAACGCCCTGCAGCCTATGCACTCGCATGCATTCAATTTCTCAGACGTGCATCGCTAAGATTGTGCGTTTTCCTTACCTAATCAGAGTGACTGGCTCGCAGAGATGATGGTTGACCTTTCTTTTCCATATTAACCGGTGTTTCTTCCCCCCTGTGAGCAGATCCGCCCTGCCCGGCGAGCCATGCACTCACATGTAGAAATCCCGGCGTGATGTGATTGACAGCTCAGAGACGCGTGTGTTTGGAGGGGTGGTGCCCGCGTGCACGACGGAGATCATAGCACATTGGCAGGGGAAATAAAAAATAGATTATAATAAAATAAAATCATCAGCGTCCTCAGTGTTGGGGACACTGGTTCTTATCTGCATCCGCCTTCTCTGCTTCCATCTCTCCGAGCCGACTCTCACCCCTCCTCCTCCCTCCTCTTCCTCCTCCCCTCTTACACACATACACACACACGCACGCACGCCCGCAGGAACGCACGCACGTACGTACACATACACGCACCTACGCACGCACGCACGCACGCAAGCACGCACGCCCGCGCGCACACACACACACACACACACACACACACACACACACACACACACACACACACACACACACACACACACACACGGGAATCTGCAGTTGTCACTACCAGACTATGACTCTGAAAATAAGGGTCCAACTCCCAGTGTCCAGCCAATAAACACCTAATCCATGCTGGTGCAAAACTGCTCATCAATGTCTTTGCATAATCTGTTAACCCTGCACCAGTATCATGTCCTTGCTGTTAGCACACACTTGACCCCCGATTGGTGAAATGTAATTAACTTTTCACATCAGTACTGCACATGCACGTTCACACTGTGACAGCTCGGAGACGTGATGCATGCCCTGGTGACAGTAGGTCTGAGCAGTGTGCAACGGCGCCCCCTGTAGGAAATTTGAGTGTATTTGTGATTATAAATAGACCTATTAGTAACTGTAGAGAGAAAAGCCAAGGAAAGCAGTCATTTTAGAACGTTTGGTGTGCGCATTATTCCGTGGGACTGTCTGACTCACTTGAGTGGCTGATATCAACACTTGGTGTTGAAAGTGTTTTTTTTCTCCCTCTACAGTTATCAAGAACTGTGCTTTAGCACTGACAATGAAAGGGGGCCATGAATGGTTAAATTGAGTAGTTATCCTTGTTCTCTGGTGCTAGCATAAAAGCTTGGGGACACCCATTATGAATGGTTTAGACACTATTTTACAAGCCTTTTCACAGTCCTATTTGTGGTGTTTTTGCTTGTAAATGCTTGGGAATAAGATTACAGAGCACAGTATAGTGTCTTGTTCAAGAATTAGAGCTGTTGGGTTTGATAATATTGCCACTAATATGTCTTTTCTATATTTTAATGTTACGATGATTCTAAGACAGCAGGAGTTAAAGTGTCCCCATTGTCAGTTAATACAAAAGACATCTCCTGGAAATTGATGTAAATAATTGAATCATTAAGCTATAATAGCTATTGAGATCTCAGGATTAATGACTGCAGTCGAGAAACATAGCCATGAACTATTAAGCAGCACAAGCTAATGATTTATTAACTGCCAATCATCCCTAAGCCCCATGAGAGTCTTATCACTGGACTGATAACGCCAAAAGCCAAACATCAATGCAATGTACAACTTTCCAATTTTTGGTTCCAAATTTGACAGTATTCTAGTGTTGATTTTGTTTCTACAATGAGAAACAATATTCTCTTTTGAGGCATAAAGAAACAAGATCTATCTATCTATCTATCTATCTATCTATCTATCTATCTATCTATCTATCTATCTATCTATCTATCTATCTATCTATCTATCTATCTATCTATCTATCTATCTATCTATCTATCTATCTATCTATCTATCTATCTATCTATCTATCTATCTATCTGTCTGTCTGTCTGTCTGTCTGTCTGTCTATCTATCTATCTATCTATCTATCTATCTATCTATCTATCTATCTATCTATCTATCTATCCATCCATCCATTCATTCTCTATCTATCTATCCATCCATCCATTCATTCTCTATCTATCTATCTATCTATCTATCTATCTATCTATCTATCTATCTATCTATCTATCTATCTATCTATCTATCTATCTATCTATCTATCTATCTATCTATCTATCTATCTATCTATCTATCTATCTATCTAT
The DNA here is from genome assembly GCA_029224185.1 of Karalla daura. NCBI lineage: Eukaryota > Metazoa > Chordata > Actinopteri > Chaetodontiformes > Leiognathidae > Karalla > Karalla daura. The sequence continues at coordinate 26,112,334 of CM055188.1, forward strand.
CTATCTATCTATCTATCTATCTATCTATCTATCTATCTATCTATCTATCTATCTATCTATGGTTGATGTATAATGAGTCAGACCTCTAGGTGCAGTACCTCGGTGGCCGGTAGGGGGGTGTGACGCTACTGAAAATGCTACCACGATATTCTCGCGTGGTTTCGGGTACAACGTCATTCCATGATGGCTGAAGATCCTGGCGGAACATTTTTCAATTTCTCACTTATTTTTATTTCTTTCTCTCTACCTCTGCTTGCCATTGAGACATGGCAGGACTCACAGGCCCGTTAAGCGTCAACAGATCATTGGTGTCGACATGCCCAAGAAAGGAAACCGAAAACGGCTGAAATTTAAGGCCGGGGACGTTTGTTCTGAATCAGGTAATAAGTAAACGCTAACATTAGCCGGGATGCTAACTGTTAGCACGCCCACTGTCAGGTCGTTCTAGCACAGGTCTAACACGAAGTTTACAATGTCGCTTGTGTGCATTAGTTCAATCCAACCTTAAACGTAATGTAACTCTTTGTCACGTCAAGATTTAGTCCAGCGTTAGAACACAACGTAGTGCTGAAGTCATTACAATCAGGCGTGTGACATTATTTTAATCCCTGTAACTCTACACCAGTAACTTTCGCCCCTCAGACATATAAATCCAGCTCCAATTCATTCAGACCTCCTTGCGTAAATTCACGATTGTTTTTTTCCTTCCTCAGTGACTGTTGCTGATTATGCTGATGCAGACCCAGCCGTGGTGAAGTCAGGGAGGGTGAAGAAGGCTGTTGCAAATGCAGTTGAAAAAGAAGGTAACTTTCTCATTTTCTTTTATTACACATTATAAACTCTTATTCCATACATTTGACATATTTGCATGTATGCTGTACAAATACAAGCAAAGATTAAAACTCCAGACAAATTAAAATGAGTAATTTGGGCGTGTGTGTCGTGTGCTTTGATAATGATGTCCATCCCTACGTGGAGCTGGAGATGAGCTCCAACTGTGACACCTGTGGGTATAAAGTGGGTAAGACAATGAATGGACATCTGTGGTGTATCCATATTCGTTTTTATTTTCAGCAGTACATGAGACATCATTCTCAGTCAGGTACAATCTGTTGCGCCTTGTGAGTTTCGGCCGCAAACACATCCATCCATCATCTTACCTGCTTTTTACCCAGTGTTGTCACAGGTCTTCTGGAGAGAAGGTAAGTTGCCAGTCGATGAAAGGGCACGCATATGTGAATGAGTGTGTGTGTGTGACACACTCTCTCATTTACACCTATGAACAACTTGGAGTTTCCAATAAAGTTTAATTTGTTTGTTCCGTTCAACTCATTTTTCATACCTATTGATTAACACATCAACTTTTCTACTTATGATTGAAATTAATTTGTATATCCCCCCAAAAGACAAAAAAAAAACATTACAGCAACAAAAAAGATACAAATCAAAGTAATATTAAACAGTACAATTTTTGGAATAACATCTATGGTGTATCTTTTGGTTTGATTCAGAGGTCAATGGCTCGATTCTAAAACAAAAAATGTGATGTGAAGGTGAGGTTTGGCAGTCACAAAAGACTTATACCTTGGTTTGTAATGTGCACCGCGATGCAAAAAATACAGGTTCTCCACAACTGACTAGGGGAGCAAATTAAAGGCAGTTAAAGTTGAGATTAATTTAGTAACTCACTTTGCCTTATCTGAGTGGGTTAAAAACGCAAAGTTGCACATGTACTCACACTTGCTGGAGTGTGTAAATCAGTAAGTAAAATTAAAGTGAAGTACTACATCCCTTGTAAAACAGCACAATATGTCCCGGTTAAACACCTTAAAAATGATGCATAAGAACATGCATTGCAGCTCGGTGCAGGATACTCTGATACTAAGGCGTGCAAAATTTTGTTGTGTGACGATCTTCAATGAAAGAATCATGCAGTGTGAAATTCCCTGGCAGGAATAATTCAGGAATATTCTTCTGTTGCTCAGTGGTACGTCGGGGTGGCAAGTATCACTGAACATGCTCCTGTGACTGGTCAGTGTCTCATGGAGCAGGTGAAAGGTATTCTCATCCCTCCCCTTGTGGATCAGTTTATTTTGGTGTCAGTGACCCTTACTGTGCTCCTTAAGCAAGCACCCGCACAGAGCAGTGTTTCTCGTCCTCTCTGAAATGAAACTATTAGGTCTCCTTGTTGGTCAGAAGCCACCTAACACAGTCATGTAGATTTTTCAGAACTGGTGTATGGATGTATGATCTTGGTTGTTTTGGATTAAAAATAGAAAAGGAACATTCACACATTTGTGTTAATAGTTTTAAATCGCAGTATAATGTGAATTCTGTGCAAAATTACTTAAATTGAACACCACTGTGTCTCAGTAAAATTACTCTGCGGCCTGGAAGCATCTCATGGAGCTGTGGAGGAAGTCGTCTCGTCTGCATCGAGTGTCAAAGCAGAAGCTTTTGGCAGCAGCGATGACCCAGACCCTGAGGAAGATGGTGAAACTGAAACTAAAGTAGTCCGCAAGAAGAAAAACAAAAGGAGGAAGGGTAAATATGAAAAGCACACATGCAAAAACGGTTCCATTTTGGAAGCATTGCACCCAACATATTTGTGTATTCACTGAAATTTCTGTATTTTGTGTTGACAGAAAGCAGTGAGAGCTGCGATGGGAATGAGTATCCAGTGGATATCTGGTTACTGCTGGCCTCCTACATCCGGCCTGAAGATGTGTGTACGTTCGCTTTGATCTGTAGGGATGCCTGGATAGTCACATGCACTGCAGTATTTTGGACAAGGCTTTATAGAAGGTGAGGAGGAGTTGTTTATTCAACTGCATTCATGGTGCTCATACTGCTGCATATAGTAACAAAGGGGATTCACTTAATTCAGGCCTGATTTAAAAGGAACCCTGAGAGAAGATGTAAGAGCAAGGTCCAGAAATACTAATATGTTATTTGTTGAGTTCAAATCTGAAGCCTATTAGTGGGAGGAGAAAGCACACTGGAGGCCAAACTGTGTTAGAATTAAAAGGGTTTTTAATACTTGGCTGAAGAGTTTATGGAATAACAAATGTGTGCTCTGTACTGATGCTTTCCGTTATTCAGCACTGATATTCTTCTGGCGATTATCTCATTTTAGGCCCCTCAGGTACTGCCATCAACAATGTTCTGGAAATTTTTCTGTTGTGACCATGCAAACACTTGTATGAAACAGGAAGTTATAACAATATTATCAGAGTACTTCCTGTTTTGTCTGTCTAATGGTGACATCTTTAACTGCTGTCAAGGACTATATCTCACCCTTTAAACATGCTGGAGTCCCCCACTGACCTTAAGACCAAGGCTGACCATCAAGTATGCCGAAACGTGAAGTTATGGAACAATCTCTCATTTATAGAAACATTTTTGATACTGAAGAGGCAAATATGAACATATTCCGAATGTGATGAGTTTTATTGGGACACAAACAATACTGCCCCCATATTCACAGTAGTTTGCATGTAACTGCTTCTGTTTGGATTTGGAAGTTAATAGCATATTTTACTGAAGTGTGAGGTGAAATGTCAGCGTACAGTTCCTCCTCAGTATCTGGTTCCTCCTCAGTATTTGGTTCCTCCTCAAATTCTGGCTTGTATATCTAAGTGTAAAGCCTATGTGTGGGTGCCAGATAAGCATGAAAGTCGATCAGATCTGCTCAGAAATTGACTAAATATTAAATAGGATTAAAATAGTATTGTAAATAGAGGTTGAAAAAAGCATCTGATTAAGCTCATGTTCTGTAGCTCTTATTCAGACACGGATATGCTCCATTCAAGCATTCCAGGTCTCCTTTAGGTCAAATTTAAGGCAGTTTTTATTGTATTTTGTCTGCTTTGTTTTGTGTAATGTATCCCTTAATGTCTGTTAAATGTCTGCTGGCAGTGTATATGAAAGGATAAAAATGGCTGGCTCATTGGCTAAATTAGCTGTAGGGAATTACCTTGTCTTGCTCTTCTGTTTGTTTCCCCTTTTCCAGGCACTACAGGATTGATGTTGACCTGCCATTTCGTCTCCAGCCTGACTCTATCGAGAGTCCACGTTGTTTACGGGCTCGTGTGATTCGCTCACTTTTCCATTTATATGAGCCATTCGACTTGCGTGTCTCAAAAATTCCTGCCCTGCCAGAATCCACACCCACAACCTTGCTCAACTCCAAGGTACGTGAACTCGGGCTTCATCAGTTACATTTGATTGTTTTTATTTTATTTCTCATCATCCTGAAGTGCAGGATGGTTTACCTTTTGAAAGTTGCATATACATGTGATATTTCCAAATGCATTGATTCCCTCTGAAATTAGGAGTGATGTGGTGCAGGAATAGTTTGCCATCATCACTGTTTAGTCTCATCCCAGATTTAAGAAAGTCTGGAAATTCAAGGCGAAAATAAAGTTGAACTTGTTTGAAGTCCCAGATTGATTTAGCATGCAACACAGTTTATGCCTGTCTTTGTGTGTCTGTAAGATCAGACTGTGAAAGATCAAATTTATGTACCTAATGTTTCCTATTGCAGTGTTTACTGTTCTGGGTCAGAAAAGTGTCAGGGACAAGGCCTGAGCCAGTGTGGGAGTTCAACTTCAAGTTTCTAAAGCAGGTAAAGAAAACGTTTAATTACGTTTACACATTTACACAGTTTGTCATAGCATGTAGATGTTGCAACTTCTCGTCAATCATTGCACATTTCTGTGATCATCCCCGTCTCAGCAGGGAAATGGGAGGAATGGCTGTGTCAAATCCCTGCGCATGCCCTCACAATATGAAGATGTCCACAAGAACCCAGACTCCGACTGCTACATGCTTCAGATCACCACCCTCAACTTTATCTTCACCCCTGTGGTCATGGGAATGACACTGACTATGGTCAGTTACTCCAATAGGTTTTTATTTGTGTCAATCTGAACCAAGTTCCATCAGTTTCTCCCCCAACTGGTTTGTTTCTGGTTTCCTCTCACAGTTCACCATCAACGTTAGCACAGACATGCGCCACCACCGTGTTCGTCTGCTGTTCCAGGACTCTCCGCTGCTGCAGCGGGGGAAGAAGAGGACGGATCAGGGTGGGACCCAGGTGGTGCTGGACCCTGTGCAGAGTGTGAGGCTCATTGACTGGTGGCATCCACAGTACCCTTGCTCACCTTACACGTAGAGGTTTCACCCTCTCAGTTCCTGCTACAGCAGAACGCTGCTGTGGCCTCGTCCCACTCAAACATGAACATCTCGATGGATGATTCGGTAGAACCGTGGATCACATGATTTTAAAAGTTCCTGCACATATTTGACTGGCTTGAGACGAAATACGACCATAATCTTCCAGTGTTCGATATGTTGCAAGCCCATCTACCACAACAACTTCCAAGAATCATAGTTTGTCTTGCACTGGCTGTAGATGTAAATCACAAACTGCAGAGTTTTCCAGTATGATCATTCTTAGAGAGACTGGGCTTGTTGTCGGTGTACACAAAGCTTCCAGGTCCAGATAGTGGCAGCGCCTCTGCTTTTTCCCCTCGGCATCACGTTTCCTGAGTCTCTCTGAAGAGGTCAGACAGTAGGGCTGAATAAAATGGAAGAGGAATCAAAAAGTATTAACTAGAAAACTTTATATTTTATTTACCTGCCATCACAATCATTTTTTTTCCCACTTCCTTTTCAATAGTCCTGAAATGGCAGTCTCAAGTTTAGAAATTTGCCTTTGAGAAGTTTTGAATCAAAATAACTGCGTATAATGATCACATTATCGAGCATCTTGTTTCATCTTATTATTATTTTTTTAGCTCAGCCCTACAAAACTGGCGCAGAGGTGAATGTGCACTTGGAGCTGCCAGTTGCATAAAAAGATTCTCAAGTATGCCATTATATTACACAGACGCTGACAGCTATGTTTGCATGCACATACTTTTTAGGTTTTCCTTTATATAGGAAAAAAAACATTCCTACTAAACTTTTTACAAGATTAGTAAAGTTAATACTTAATTTTTATGCTCTGTTTAAATGGAGTGACGCACAATCAGTGAAAACAAATAATGGTTTTGATTCAGAATATGCCTTTAATGTGGCACAGCAAATATCCAAATTTCATTTAATACATAATGAATGTGCACGCAAACATAGTTGCTGTTTGATGTTGTATCTATGTGTAATGGTTTACAATGATGGAACATTTTGTAACATTGTCCCTAGTTTATATCATCCTCGCTCTGCAACTTTTTCTTGAAAAATATCATATTTTTCGATGAGTAATTTACGGCAGCCTTACTTGGTACAGTAGGATTATGGACACTGCTCTAAACTTGAGGGGCCAAAGTGACGATTTACCTCAGATGTCATTCACTCATCTACTTGTCAATGCAGTGTTTATTTTTCTTTGGGCGCTTATTGGCTAAAAATAAACACAAAAGTCACGATTGTCTCAATTTTTAGCCTTGTGTGAGCAGTTTTCCCTGCCGCCTCCTGTAGAATCTCAGTTTTTACTTTACATGGCTCAAATTTCTTGGAAGTTTTCTGTTTTATGAATATTGAATGTGAGTAGAATCATACCAATCACATGCTTGATTATGGTTGTGAGGGGAGGCTATCATTGACATTGATCTATCATATCAGATGCAGTCAGAAAAGAAACAAAACAAACACAAACACATTTAACCTGAACTGATTTGCACATGTAGTACTCCCAAGTTAGAAATTAAATGGCTCAACCACAGACAGGCATCACTTCTAGTGATTTCTTTTAAAAAAGAATGTGCTGTTTATCAGCTGTTTGTTTTGTTCAGTGGTCTTGTTTTCTCAGACTCGAGCTGCACTGTGTCATTTTGTGCCTGAGAAAACAACACGCGTGCGTGCGTGCGTGTGTGTGTAAACACAAGAAGCAGATCAGTTTTACTGAGTGACGAGGCTATTATGTCTCGTCGGTGTAGTTAAATTTGTTGTGGTGTCATGTCGGGTGCTTTCATTTTGAAAAATGACCGGATGCTTTGTATGTTTTGAGAAGTGTCATGTTGCACCGGTGTCTGACATCCGGCTGCGCTCATACTGAAGTTATCTTGCTGCACTGAAATAAAAACTGAAACTGCCCATCCAAAATGCCTCCTTGCCCTCTGTCCTGAACTATTGACACATAGTCATATTGCATTTTGCTTCCCTCTGGTGGTTGTACCAGATGTTAGCTCTGCTCTCCATCTGCTATCTATGCATTACATAACTGAAGTTTTCTACATGTCGTCCGAGGTCTTGCATCACATCTCTCATCATACGAACCAGCTGCCATTCATGTTGTTGGTGTTCGTAGAACTCTGCTACCTGGAGCTGGGAAAGAATAGCCTTAAAATATAGCAGCCAGACATGAGGGGGGGCTTCAAAACTACAGATCTGCCTGTCTACTGACCAGTCTCAACACGCTATCGAGTAAAAGTTTATGCTGTGCTTTTTTTTCAATTGCACAGTGCGCAAGGATGTACAGACAAATACAGGACACAGGAAAGGGGAGAAAAATACACAGTGGATGTTTGTCTGTGCTCAGAGAGTAAGTATCTATCCATCCATAATCTTATCTGCATTGTACACGCTAGTATGGAGATTTGCTGGTGTCTATCTCCAGCTCACATGAGAGTATACAGAGAATACACCCTGGACAGGTTGCCATTCGCTTGCAGGACTATATAAAGAAGAAAAAAAAAGTACAAAAATGTAGTGTAAGACCATATGAAGACAAGACCACTTTGAATAGGTGCCATAGAGTAGCAATTAAAGCTGCTAAACCAATAATTATTTAGACCTAAGGTGAATTGACAATGAAAATACAGAAAGCTTTGGAATATTGTGAATCCTTACACTGACACACTGGTTAGAAATGAGATGAAGCTTGATTCAAGATTTTTTTTGTCTTGGATTAAGTGTGATGGACCTGTGTGTGCAAAACAAAAGAAAAAAGAATATGGAAAATGTAAAAAAATATTTTTTAAAATGAAGACAAGCTTTATGCCTTTATTTGATCAACTGTATATATTATTTACAATTTGATCTACATATTACTATCACTTATCTGTGCATACTATGAGAACTTTCCTATTGTGTATATATATATATACATATATATATATATATATATATACAGAGAGAGAGAGAGAGAGAGAGACAAAAGAGTGAGACAGGTAGGAAGAGAGATAATTATGCAGAAAAATGTTCTAAATTAAAATATGCACAATTTAATATATCTTCATAAAGTACAAAAATATATAATGTTCATTCAAAATGTAAAACTGCAACACACAAGAGGAAATAAAATGAAAGTTCTGTTGGTCTTGGAAGAAGTGTTCTGGCTAAACTTAGGGCCCTCTTAAAACTTCCTTTGCAGTCAACAGGCATCATGTCATCGCCTCAAAATAGCCGCGGACGAGACCCGCTTCGAAAACTATATTTCCCGTGAGCCTCCGCGGCTGCGCTGTGCCATTGGTGGTGGCACAGGTGACCACAGACGCTCCGGGTTATGACAACATCTCGACGGCCAAAACGAAAACAAATTAGCCTCCGTGGTTGCAGGTAGAGCACGCTGCAACTTGGTGGTGGAAGTACGCAGAAAGTTTAAGACCCGCGAGGGTTTTTCCCCCCGTTTTAGCGCGACTTGCTTCCTCCTGCGGTGGTTCCTGACTGGCAGGTTTGCTGTGATCAGTGCGCACCAGAGAAGTGGGCACACGCACTTTTCCTGAACCTGCCTCCTCTGCTCTGTGTGACCTTCACGTCGGGTAAGTGATATTTCACCACTGAAATTTAGCTCCTGCTACAATACCACCGACACCTCTGAGGGGGAAACTCAAAGTGCGTATTTCACACACACACACACACGCACGCACACAGCCGCAAAGTTTCTGATTCAGTTTTAAAGTGAAAGCTAAGTCAAGTTTGTTGTGGTTTGCCCTCTGGAAATTCAAGTCCACAACACTCTGTGGTACGCAATTGAAAATGTTTGCAAAGTGTGTGTCTGTGTGCGACATGAAAGTTTACAGCAGCGCAAATTGCCCTTCACCCATTTGTCCAGTGTCCAGCTCACAACATTACCAAGCTGAACAGAATAACTGTTGCACTCTCATGTGCAACCACATATATCAAAACAGCCGTTCAAAATAACATAAGGTGTCCCTTTTCAAGTTTATTTTCCTCCCAGATATTATTCCTATAGTAGCAAACAATTGAAATAAAAAGCCAGCAGGGACAAGTGAGGGGGTTGGACCATAATGCACCACTTTCTCCAATTTACTGTCATCACTGACTCTCTGCTTAGAGTGGCTCCTCTTGCCATTTATAAGCAGTAGCCAGGGCTGGTATCAGTAACAACACCTCAGCCCTGGGGTATGCTGCTATGTATAAGCTCAGCTGTGACTGTAAACTGCACAGACCATAATAATCTGTTGCTTATTCCTGTACCTTTCTTGAAACTTCTGCATGGTTCGGACACCAAAATAATGAAGGCAACAGTGACTATTTATGCCCCCTTTGTCCCCCTCTGGAGTGCCGGTTTTGATTACATACTGTGTGCTTATTATTAGTGTGCGTACGTGTTGAATGGAGGGTAGATGTGGCCACACGCTATTCTGCAATGCAATGTCAACATTTTATTCCTATAATATCTTTGAGATGTACGTTGGATTAAGCTGCTACGTGAGATACGTATTTTACAGTGTTTTACTGTAAAAAGTGGTTTAAATATTTGACTTAATGTTTGTGCCATGGCGATTTATTTCCCAATCTGTGCAGTTTTTACCATTGCCGCTTTTGGATAGTGAAAGCAGTGCTTTGTACGTTGACCAGATTAGTCCTCTTAACTCCAACCCGGGTTAAGATTGACCCGTACGTCTCCCTAAACTTGTGTGTAACCGCTCATCACCCAAAGTATTTGACATTAAAAGCCTCCTCAGTGACCTCACTCCCTGGCCACTGTTATTATCCATACCATTCTTCACAGACACAATAACGCTTGAAGGTCAGTACAGGAAGATCTCAGGAGGTCTGATAATTTGTGAGCTGTGTTTTTTTTTTGAATGTGTGTTTACAAACGTAACTTGAATTCCTCTGCGCAGGCGAGATAAAAGAAAAGATAGAAATGTGCCTCGAGACATAACCATGAGCACTGCATTATTCAGGCGTCTGCTGGTGGCGGCCATGTTGTGTCACAAAACACTATGATGACAGCTTATAAAGTGAGTTACCAAAAATAGAAAATCAAGAGCCTGGCTATCCCATTAAACTATGGATATGATTACCGTAGTTATGACATAGACTACAGGAGGAATTGCGGCCACATAAACCACACAGGAATAGTATGCAGCAAATGCAATCAGCAATTCATCAATCTTGTTAATGATTGTAGGTTGGTAGAAATGTGTTGGGAAACTGAAACGTTCATTAGTTTATCCTTTCTTCGAGTCACTTTCAGGAAAGATTTATTTTGCTGGGAAGTTGCAAAATATGCTGAGAACAGTGAACCACACAGACTCTGTGGGTTTCTTGGTGACACGTGTCTTTTCTTTTTTTGTTCCCCGGTGTGGGGAAAAGAGAACTTCCATCCTTTGGGTTTTCTTCACTGTTGCTGCAACATAGAGATTATCATTCACATGGCAAGGGGGCAGGTTCAGGTCCAGGGGTGTGGGAATAACAAGAGGTATCTTCACACATTCACACCCTGCCACAGATATGGAACTCATGATGAGGGTAGTCTCTGTATTACAACACTGAGGATTCTTTCAGTAACACTAAAGTGGCTAAGAGTTATGTCATTAGATGGTTAAACCTGAAATACCGTTCTCCTTGAATTACTCTCTTTCACCGTCCTTGTCTGCTATGTCTGCAAATCCATGAATGAATTAGCATCTTTACGTCGTGTGATAGATCTGGCGCGCAGCGACATTAGCATTGTCTTGTAATTTTATCATGCGCCTCAGAGCGTGTTTAGGTTATGTCTCTAAGAATGTCTCTGAACTAAAATCTAAATACATATCTTGCTGTTTATCCAGCCAATGCAGATTTTATAAGTGCTGTCCCTTGCTCCATCTTCACTTGTTCACCTTATCCAAAGTGCTTTATTTGTAAATGACAGTACTTGTCTGGTTTTTGGGCATATATTCAAACATAGAATAAATCTAAATGTACAAAAATCTGTGAAACAAATTGTTTTCAGTTGAGTTTATGTCAGAAAATATAATCAGATTATCACAATTTATTTTATTTGTTCTACAAAGTCTCCCAAAACTGGAATTCGATAGTAATTATTATTCCCCTAAAAGGAAAATATAATAGATATCTGTTGTTTAGACTGTTACCTGTTCTACACCGAATCTCTCTGTCCTTGCCAAAACAAGTGCATGTGTATATTTGTGTGTGTGTGTACGCAGTTTGGAAGCTGAGAAAGGGACAGATGCACACAGAGGAGACAGAGGGGTTATTGAGTGCACACAGCATGAGGGGTCAGGGGTTAGCTAACATACCGAGCTGTGAGGTCACTGTCAGCAAGGTCAGAGGTGAGTGGCCAGTATGTAGAGCAGTGGTGATGCCTGACAAAGTGATCAGCTTGTCCCCAATAGCACAGTGGCAACGTCCTCCAGCCAGCAAAGGAAAACAGAGTCAAGTTTCAGGCACAAAAACAGTCACTGCTCTAACTGAATGTTCTCATCTCCAAACTACTGTCTGGTACTGGAGTGTTTCCCTGGCCCGGCCTGTGCTCATCAGGGATATGTGGGATCACCTTATCACAGAAGTGCACAAATTAGCAGAGGCACTGCATCCTGTGTGCATGGAAAAGTGTGTGTGTGTGTGTGTGTGTGTGTGAGTGTGTGTGTGTGTGTGTGTGTGTGATATTTTCAGCCTCATTGCACTCATGTCCGCTTGTAAGTGTTGGGGATGAGGTTAATTTTCTTCAGGTAAACAGAAGCAGCCCTGAACACCTCCTCACTCCCTCCCTCACAAAGACACACACACACAAGCACACACACACACACACATGCACTCTGACTTTGCTCAATGAATGTACTCTAGTGTGAAAGCACATCAGGTGTGTGTGTAAACAGAGCTTGTTCGTTTGCCATATGGACAGATCCCTCATGACTGGGACTAGTTTTTCTTTGTGACTGGGCCGAGGAAAAATGTGAATGAGGAAGCGTCCTCATGGTTCTTCTTGTATCCCTTTAAAAAGTGAAACACAACAAGAAACAAATAACTTTATATACTAAAGGTCGGACATTTTCCACCGCAGGAGAGATGGCGTGGCATGTGCTGTGTGACAGCATGACCCATGATTTCTCAGAGGTGAGTGTGGGTGGGACATTGGAGGGCATGTGCTTCAATGTGTGACTCCACTTCCTCATTGTATCTCCACTCCATTGTTTCACATCCCCTTTTTGACTGACAGACAGTAGTGGGTGGGCTTGCGTCTTGTCTCTTCTCTCTGTAAGAATGGCGTCTCAGCTGAATTTGTTAGCAGAAATCACAGCTGCCCTGTTGTCAGTGTTCGGACAATGTGTTTGTTAGTGTGAACTGCAGGGGTCTGCACTCTGTGACTCTGGCTCTCTCACAGAAGACCCACAGCGGAGTTATACTTTCGTCTGCCTATTAAGTTGTTCATCCCCGGCAAGCTTTATCACACTTTGATTAGGTACAATAGTGCAACAAAGAAAAAGAAAGGAACTTTGACTTCTTGTCTCAAGTTGAATTTCCATGAAACAAACAAATTATTGGAAGATTATGAAGGACCTTTTTTCTTTTTATGACGAGAATGCTGTTGATGAAAGATGTTGAAAGAATTAGTTTCGTTTACGAAAATGGGAAATAGGAATTCTGCATCTTGCCCACATAATGTTGTGTATTCTCTCTATTCAGGTTCATCAGTTCTGGTGTCAGTGTTTTTAGACTAACAGCATACAGAGCAGAGTTGAGAGTTGTTTCTCTGAACTACATTTTTGATCGGTTGCGGTCTCTTTTCAAGGCGTCAGAAAAATCAGCTTTTATGAGGATGTTACATGACCCACAGATGACTCATGACATGGCTGTGCTTATATGCTCATATTGGATCTCATGTCTGCCTTTGATTTGACAGACTACGAGGGTTTTCAGCATGTGACTGCAAATGCTGGAAACCACAGACTTGTTTTCGTGTCTCATCATATCTTTTTTACAGTGGAAGGTTCATTATTTCCCCGCAGTTCCTTAAGGCTCATGCCTTGCGCCTGGCCTATTGATCCACATTTGACCTCTTACTCATATAGTCATGGCACTGTTCAGTTGTTTCATTTTTACTGTTATTGTTAATGTAAGTGAGTCAGTCTACAACAGACGGGCAGTCAAAGATTTAAAGATTTTTTCTTTTTTGTACTCTCCTGTATGCGATAGGACACACAGTATAGATGAATTGAAATGCTGTTCCTCTCTCAGCTAGGACTTCAGTGCCATGCCATGCTGACAGTAGTAGTTAAAGTAAAAGAGGAAGAAGAAGGAGATGTATCCTTTTGCACTTTCTAAATCAGCGTCAACATAGTTGTGGTACTTTTGAAATGAAGTGCCTCAGTTTCATGCTCAGCATATGATATTTAACAATGGTTAACTGGCCCCGGTCACTCATCTCTCTCTATCCGAACTGAGATAGATTCAGTGCAGATTATCTGTTAGATATCTCAGCAGAACAAATGCCCCCCTTGCAATCAGTAGTCGGCGCTCTTCTCACTGTAAAAGCACTCCAGTCTGCTGGGATTAGTGAAGATAAAAAGCATGGTAATTTTAGCAGTGGCACTCTGTAATCTCTCCCGGTTAAGTGACATTTTTTTTTATTGGATAATTCCTTCTCCATTAGGTTTAGCCTTACTCTTTGTCAGAATTAATGCCAGTGGAACTGATTTACTGTATATGGTTGTGTGTGTGTGAGTCTGTGTATAGAGACAGAATTCCTTTGTCTGCACCCCATATTTGGTCTGAGGACGAGAAATGGATGCTGATCTGGTTAGCATGCAGGAATACACACACACACACACACACACACACACACACACACACACACACACACACACACACACACACACACACACACACCAGTTTGTGAGTGTGTGTGTGTGTATGGCACTAGCACACACCTGCACAGAGGAAGCATTTTACAAATTTATTATCATCATCCTCACCCCTCCTTGAACTCTTGTGTTTTGTCTTTTGTAAATCTCTCTTTCTCCCTCTCTCTATCTCTGTTGCCATTTCTCTTCGTGTCAGCAGTCTGAAGGACTCCGACACGGCTGCATTTGTCATAATAATGATAATTAGTTGTCAACGTGCCTCCACGTAGAGAATGAAAGCAGAAAAGAGAGACAGAACGAGAGTGAGAGGTGGGGTGAATTTATTTTGTGCGTATGTGTGTGTGTATGTGCATTGGTGTGTGTGTGTGCGTGTGCGTTGGTGTGTGTGTGTGTGTGTGCTTTTTGTTATCTCAAAACTCATCTCCTGAATTCCATCCATTCCACTTCACCGTACAAAGTGACTCTCACCCAAGCAAAAAGAAATGCTGTGTAGCTGGTTGGCTGGTTATTGCATTACTTTCCATCCATCTCACACAAACACTTCAGTAGGATTCACAACATTTGATTTACATACAGGCCTTATTTATGTTACTTTTATGCTGCTTTCTGTGCAGTAAAGAAAGGATTAGTAAATAATGAATGGCTTTAGGAAAATTCAGCTAAAAAAACAACAAAAAACAACCAGTGGCTTAGTACATTGCATCATCCCAACTGCACCCTCCCACAGGTAGATCGACTAGATTAACTAACTCAGATGTGTAGTCCATGAAAGCAGGTGATGATTTTTGCCTTCATATCCACCAATGCAATTCGAGGTCACATGAGGTCAAACGGTGCCATGCTACTTGGAAAATGAAAAGTGTTTCAGTAGCAGACAGACAAAGTCCTCACTCTCATAAAACTTGATGCACAGATGATGTATTTCTGATGATGCCAACAAGTGAATGTTGCACAAAACCTCACATATATTTAGATCCGCTTAATTTTATACATAGAAATGGCTGAAATGCCAGAATCTCTGTATAGATAAAGAACCCCATGGTTGAGTATTAGACCTGTGACCTTGTCCGCGATAATGCCTCTAATTTTTCCTCTGTATTGACAACAATGTCTGTCCTATTTAGCAGAGAGATGGCCCCCAGTTAAGCCCCCGGTCAACTTCACTTAGACGCATCAACACAATCATTCCAATAATACAGTGATGCTCCGCTGTGTTGTATTTGGCTCTTTACAGCCATGGCGACCAATCGAGTAAATTCACCCAGAGAACAAGTAGGAGAGGGTCTTGGGCGGCGTGTGTTTGTGTGTGAATATGTGTGTGTTTGGGTCCTGACTCCTCCATAAGCCATTGTCAAAAGAGTACAAGGCTGTCTTGGTCAATGATTATCCCTCCTACACGTAGGCCTTGTGATTGGTCAGACTGGACAGGAACGCAGCTTTCCCAGCCAATGAGCTGAGGACACAGAGGTGTCCGGCCCCTGGACCAAAATAGCACAGTAAATACACTGCGGGCACTATGAGAAGTGGAGCTGGCCCACTGTTAACTGCTTTGTGTACAAACAAGGGATGCTTGTCAGCCGGGCGCTGCTGAACCACGCTGTCCTGTGCTCTCTCTCTCTGTTGTGATGGGCACAACTGGCCGAGTGGCACTTTGATACCAGGGTTTGTGCTACTGCATTCAGGGATACAGGATGGAGGGCAACGTCTGGATGCAGGGTCCTGAAAATGGCGTTACATCCACCAATGGAAGAAAGGCCCGAGTGTCGACATTGCCACGCATCATCCTTCCATATCCTAATGCACGTCACACACACACACACACACACACACAACACACACACGACTGCACACAATGAGCACTCTACATATAGACTCAACAGTATGCTCGGGTGGATGCACTGTATGTATCACAACCTGAGGCTGGTGCAGATTGATTGGCTCATTGATTGTAAAGCTGGTGCCGCTGTATTCTGCTTTAATGAGTTGAGCTCACAGGAAGTTCATATGAGGAGGAACCATTCTGGTAACGAGTCCAGTTCTCAGGCTCAAAAAGGGTTATATCACTTCATGAGGCGGTATGAGAGATAATCAGAAAAGGTCTTTTTTTCCCCCAAAGTTCTGCCCTATACTGAAGCATCATCATTGTGTTTTGGATGTTGTATTCACTCCTCAGAAGTTTTTTTTAATGCTCTTAATATCCTGTTGCCATTATCTTACCTGTATTGGATGAGAGAAACAGTTCAAGGATCTGTTCAGTTCAGTGCACAAGGAATTATGATACTACCATCATGTCTATCAGGAGTTTCATCATCATCAACTGCTTACAGACCATCTTTGTGTTGTGTGTTTTTACATGTTCCTCAAAAGTGTCAACACTTTTTTTGGACATTTTGGTTAAGATGTTTGATGTTTTGTTAAAACTAACTTGAGACATGCCATCAATTCAGCTCTTTCAGTCTATCATAATCATAATGAATATGTTGTTGTTGCCTATTAGACCGTGTCTTAACTGGTTTCGTGTGAGAGGATGACTATGTGGGGGTGCATTTAAAGAAGTAATTTTGCTGATTCATTGCTTCTCTGCTCACATAGACTCTGACTCATAGACAGTGAGCTGATAATGTAATTTCCTTGCTGTTATGGGAATTTAAGCAGGCACGCATGTAGGTGTTTCTGTATGTAAATGTTGCAGGCAGCTTCAGAAAGGAGGTAGGGCCGAGGGAGGAGTTCCACATCAGAGGGCAAGAGTGGAAAAAGAGAGAGAGAGAGAGAGAGGGAGATGAGTTTATTGGACACAGGGCTCCTGTTGTTGTTGCCCCAGACTACGGCATTCAGGCTAATTTAGGGGAAGAGGAGGAGAGTGGGAGGAGGAGCAGGACGAGGAGGAATAGGAAGCTGAGCTGGTGGTAAGAGAGAGAGAGAGAGAGAGAGAGAGAGGAAGGTGACTAATAGTGACTGTCACTCAGCCTACTGTAACTTGGCCGGTGGAGGGAGGAGTGGCGTCACAACCAGTGAACCGGCATATGCATGCAGCCCGCAAAGTGTCTCTGCCAGTGAGTGTGTGTTAGCACGTGGAGGAGCAGATCTCTCTTGGATGCACCATGTTATCTTTGGGATAGCTAGAGAACTGCTGGTAAGAATATTACGTTTTCATTTAATGTACTGCAAGTATTATACCAGAGTTTCTCGTTGTCTGGCTGTCTGTCTGAGCTCTAAAATCACAACTGAACCAAGAGTTCTGAATAGATCTGAATCTCTTTGTTTTTTGATGCTTTCTCTTATAGCGGCAACAGCAGAAGCTGTGGTTAATAACCCGTTCAGAGTGAAGTGATTGTCGTATGCTGAATTTTTTTTTTTTTTACCCTGTGAAAAAGAGAAATAGGATCTGGAGTCAAGTTGAGCAATGAAACAATTGTTTCATGCAGGGATGTTGAAGCAGACTGTCGGAGTGATGGCACTGATTGTCATGCAGTCTGATGGGGAGACAATGAGACAATGAAACTTACTATAACAAATATCATCGTCACCAGTGTCCATCCAGAAATAGAGATCCTTTGGTGTTCTTATTTCCCAGGCTTTTTGCCATCAGCATTACACCTGTGCCACAGCAGGTTGACTCTTAAGTTTTGTGTGAATGCCTGTATGAGCAAATATTTCTTATACTGCATATCCTGTGTGTGTTTGTGTGTCTGTACGTGTACCTTAGTGTGTGCACACATCACTTAGCCTTGTGTATGTCTAACCAGTTTGGTAAGGCAAGGAATGCTATGATGACTCAAGAATTCAACATCATTTACATCATTTTCAGAGATTTCAGAGTGCTGTCTGTGTAGCTGTACGCCTGATTATTTGACTTGTATGACAAGCATTTCTTGTTCTTTCCCTGGGTTTCCTGCAGAGGAAGTTGCTTCACCACTGACAAAACTTGGAGTTGTGAAAACTGCTGGAAGAAAAGAGGAAGTGATAGCACTTTGATCAGAAATAGCTGAAAGTCTGTTTGTCATTTTCACATCCAACTCTACCCTATGATCTGTGAAGCAGAGTTAGAAGAGTGGGCCTGAGTTGACAGCTTCACTCTGGACAAGGGTCTCTCTTGGCCAGTTATATTTAGACTGTGTTTAGAAGGTGACAGGCATTGTGGTTCACACTCAATGTTGATGAGTGAAGATCACTCATTCAGATGACCTTCAGAAAGTTGGTTAGTGAGCACAAACGCGTTGCGGCCTGACAGTAAATCACATAATTTCTGACTCTTCTGTTCACCTTCAGAGTAACTGAAGGACATTGATGATTTTACAGCTGTTTTGTTGCATCCAGCCCTTAACCTCCACTTGTGCTGTTGCAAAAGGAAGAGGCTGCAGCAGTTGTTTCCAGGGTGCACAGCTTTGGCAGTTTAATACACAGTTGAAAAATATAAACAAATAGAGCCAGTAAACCTGAAGCTGTGATGTCAAAGATGGGAATGTTTTGTTGTCCAAAAAAATCCATAGCAGAGCCATAAAACATCAGAGAATATCATCTGTTCACACCATTCATTGTGTGTTTATACTCAGGTTTAGCCACGCTCTGTTGCCTCCTGAGCTTCCGCCGTGGAAATTCTCTTCACTTTTTTCTTCAGTGTGTGTTGCACATCTGCTGCTACCCCCATTGAACACTCCACTGCCTCCTCTGTTGCTTCTCCACACATCAGTCGCATTGACAGTTTTATGTTACTGCCGTTCATTTCATTCATCCATCTGTGCAGTTTTACATTTGACATAACCTGCCATCTTTCTTTCTTTGTTTTTTCTGTCTTACTTTCTTTGTTTTGTGCTCACCTTCGTCACTTTTCTCCATTTCTCTGCCCCATGACCTCTACTCTGCAGACTGTCATCCACTCTCTCCAGCATCCAGACATGTAGTTAGCAGCATAACCAGCGCACACTCCTCCTTGTGAACTCTTTTTCTTCTCAAGCAGGTAATTGAGCATGTAAATATGTGTCTCCCTCTGTGTGCATTAGCCTGCTTTACATGTACATTGCACAAAAAAATAAATAAATCCACTCATTTGGTCTTTTTGGATCTTCTCTGCAGTAACACAGCAGCCAAACATGACCCAAGTGACTTAAATAGAAATAAGACCTCATCTGCTCTGCTGTGCAAACACGCCGCATGTATGCTGTGTCTGTACAGATGTGAGCTGCAAACTTGAGGGTTTTTAAACATCTAAAGCAGCAATTAACCCAACAGAATACCAGCCTTTGAGCCAGTGTTTGAAAATGATCTGACTGTTTGTCGGTGTGCCAGTTCGTCTGTCTGCATGTCCGTGCAGAACAGTTCAGTGTGTTCTGTCTCTAAGGGGTACAGCTGTTTATGTGTGTGAGAACGAAGAGGAAGGGGTAAGGACCCCATACTTGCCATGCTTGCCCTGTCACCTAATCCTACCAGCCTTACTAGATGACTGTGTGTGTCTGTGTGTGTGCGGGCATGCAGTGTGTGTATGTGTGTGTGCGTGTGCATGTGTGTGTGCGTGTGCGTGTCGGTGTGAGTTTTAAGAATATTGAAGCTTCAGGTCTGTTGTGAAAGCGTCTATTGAAAAGCTGACAGATGCAATAGATGTCCACATGATATGTGCACTGTTTATGTTTGTGGCCCCCTCTTCCCCCCACCTGCATACGAAGAAACATTCACATGCACACACTTGTGTGCATACACACACACACCCATGCGCACGCACGCACACACACACACACACACACACACACACACACACACACACACACACACACACACACACACACACACACACACATACATACACACTAACACTTACACACAACTACAGAAACACACTCGGATTCGCATACATATAACAAACAAAAAAGCACACCATGGCTCAGGGGAACAGGGTGTTCCTGAAAAGGAGAACAGAGAGCAGAGGGGGTTATTTTAGTCATTAGAGCAGGCAGACAGATAGCTTAATGCGGAAAGGGCGTGTGTGTGTTTGTGTGTGTGTGTGTGTGCGTGCGTGTGTTTGTGCAGTGATGGAAAGGCTGTTGAAATGCACAGTGCAGTGTCACATTTGGAATCTTCATGATATTAACAGGAAGTCAGGCTCAGGGTTTTAACATCCTGAAAGTTCATATCAAGGCAAAGGAACTGCATTTATTACCCAGAGAGAAATAATCTTATTACATTTTTTTTTATCCTATCATAAGTGACAACAAACACTTTGTGAACTGTATGTCCATGTGTGTGTTTCTCTGAGCAAGCCTGGGGTGGCTATATCGTGTTATATGTGCGACTTTCAGCCAGACATGTCTCAAAGTTTTCCAGCATTTCACTGACCTTGACAGATTACCTTCTACTTAAAATCTCTGTGCAGAACTGCTGTGAGCCCAAAACAGAAATCAAATGCTTCTATATAGTTCATTTCTATATTCATCCTACAGCCATTTTGACAATGTCTGTCAGTCATCTCTGAACTTTGTCAAACAGCTGTGGCTGCATGCGGCTGTTTGCACATGTGTTTTGTTTTGAGAGAACAGCTAGGTGTATGTGTGTATGTGCAATATCTTGGCATTGCGCAGTCATTTCTAAAAATACCCACTCCACAAATTAACACCATGTCACTGAGCACAGGTGCCATAGCCCCACACTGCCCCCAAGTGAGGCTGTGTGTACTTGTGTGTTTGTATCTCACTTTGCACATGTACCTTAAGCTGCAATCACGGCATCTCCGTTGCATACTACGATTTTGCACAGCTCTGTGTACGTGTGCATATACAGTAGTTGGCATGTGTCCTTGTCACTAATCCATGGCACAATACAGAGTTGACCTCCGACCCGGGCTTCCTCCGCTCTGTAGCCTCCCACTGGCTGTCAGTGTTTGAAGTGAAGGCGCTGTGACATCACAGCGTTGGACTGACAATGGTCACTGTGTGCTCGCACTGCGTCACAGATGCCTGCTCACCCCAGTTGATGTCAGGCAATGGGAAGACCCATGTGGGAGATCATGCTGCCTGGTAGCGGTGTGTCACCATCTGATATCAGGAAGTGATATCCTGTCAATGTGTCAGTGTTTGGGTACATGAGCTGTAGGAAGCGTATGAAATGTATCATGGCTGGTATCTGGCGCCCAAGTGTTTCCTTATCCTGCGAACTTGTATTTATACCTGTGCCGGATGCTGTGCATTTGCTACACACTGTGTTGTGTGTATAACGTCATTGTTGCTGCCGGCTTGTTAAGTTACAACCTGTAGGTTTACCTGGGAATGAGGCTGATTGTTATTTAAAAATGCTGTGTGAAGCAGCATCTTATATTCGGCCTCACTCTTATTTATGAAAATCAAGTCAGTTTTCCTTTCTATATGAAAATGAAACTTTTTTTTTATTTTCACATCCAATATTTACCTCCGTGTGATATTTAAGGGTCTGCTCCATGGACCCTCTGAGTGTAGCACATGTCCTCTTGTGCACCGGCATTCCTACCTTGCCGATTGAGTTTGGAGACGTAATCACCCGATTTGCCCGACTATAAATACACCGTGCAGCATACCACCACTGTGTGGATGTGTCAGTGACACTTGTTTGTCTGTCGGTGGGTGTGAGCACCTTGAGAAAGACAACTATTAGTGAGTGTAGTACACAGTCTGCCTCCGGAGCTGGCAGTAGATTACAGTCGATTGTGATTTAGCTGTGAGGTTTTCGTAGCACAATCCCTGCTGTGTTTCAGTTTGGTGCTAATGGATGGGATAATTCGTTAGCGTTTTTTCTGTTGTGCTCCTTGTGCGGAGTCGGACTCTCCTCGAGACCAAATTCTTCTTCATGTTTTTATTAGAATGTGCATTTTTCAGTGTGTCTTTCTGCATGGGTGTGTGTTTTTCATGTTGGCTATCCAGCGGGCACAAAGCGGGCAGTGTGTGCCCCCTCGGGTGCTGAAATGTACACTTTGGACAACAGGCGGCTTCAGTCCTCAATAGGAGCTGCCCTTCTTATTGTACCTCACGCACAATGAGCTTTTCTCTCTCTCTCTCTCTTTCTCTCCCTCTCTGTCTCTCTCCCACTGTCTTTCTCCCTTTTTGACCATATACAGACAGCATTTCTGATTAGAGGCTGGAGAAATCACTCTCCGATTGGCTGTCCAGACCCTGATGTCCTTGTCTCTGCCTCTCTGTGTCTGGTTGTCTGACAACACGTTACCGTCTGCTGACACATTAGAACAGAGTAGGAATCTTGGTCTTGGCAGGTTTCATCACATGTTTGGTGGTCCACATGAGGTTTGTCATGCAGAAAACAAACACTGTCATTGCAGAAGGGGAACTATCAGTCCTGGGAGTCCCCCAATGAATGTTTGCATGTATGCATGTGTGTATGTGTGTGTGTGTGAGAAAGAAAGAGAAAAAAAGAAGGATGTGTTGTGAAAGGGTTATGGGTGTTTCCCATCGTCCCTCTGCTCACATGATCACACACCGAAGAACAACAAGACCACATGACTCCCACAAGACCTCTCGACTCTATCGAGGAAGTACCTCGCAATTCATTTTTTGGGGAAGCCTGAGAAAATTACTGCTAAAGTCCCTCATCCCACTTTTCTTTTTTTCAACGATAAGAATAGACATAACACAGATTAAGAGACAAAATCAGATACACACAAGGAGAGTGTAGATGTTTGCCGTACCTGCACAACACGGCCCAGTGCAGTGATGTGCTAAATTAGTAACCCGGAAACAACGGAAACCCATGGACATGAAAAGCATTCTGACCCGGTTTTCTTATGCTTATGTGCAAGACAGACATCACATGAGTACCAGTGAACATCCCTACAGCTGCCTGATTTACTCCAGAGGAACATCTTCAAGGCCGGTCCCAGACAGACAGAGACTGTGGCAGTGAGAGGAGGCATATACATTTGGTAAATAGGATTAAGAGATGTATAGCCTCTCTTTGAACAGCTTGTAAAAAGTTGACTTAAGGATTCAGGAGGAACATGGAGTGCATGTGAGTAGGAGACACAACTTGCCCTGTGGTGCTTCATGATAAACCGTTTCCTGTGGGCGGAGCAGCTGGAGTGGAAAAGTCCATGGTGTGGAAGCTGACAGGTGGTTACTTAGAAAATGTGCTTGTTTGCTGTTCTAAACTGAGAAAGATAAAAATCTGTTTCACCTCTGTGCAGACAACCAGGATGCATTCAGTCTCAGTGGAAATTGTTTTGATTGTGATTTCTATCTTGTCACAGTTGAGAATCCATTTCACTGTCACAGAAACACAAACAGAACTAAAAAAAGACAAAAAAAAAAGTCAAGCCTGCATCATACGCAGCACCTAAACACAGACACACAGCTGAAGCAACACATGAAAATAAATGCATCACCATCACTTTTCACTACCCCTTTCTCTTCCAGTCATCGAGTCTTCCATTAACAAGTACACAGAGAGACTCAAATGTCTGTGACTTCTTCTTCTCCTCCTCCGCAGCTTCCTCTACCTCTCGGGCTGGACTGCGGTGCATTGACGTCGGCTCGCCCTCCTCTGCCCCCTCGCCCCCCAGCAATGGCCTCGCGCATCGGTATGCGGATGCAGGTACAACTCATTCATACGTCCCCCTTTTTGTGCGTTCGTAGGACCAATAAGTGTTAAACGTACTGAATGTAAAAAAGGTTTTCACTGCTGTGTCTGCTCTATCTTAAATTATGAAATGTAATAATGTGAAAAGTGAACAACCTCCAGAATCAGCAAGTGATTAGCACTTCGTAAATTGTGTTTATAACCATCTGCTGGCTGAGTAGTCTGAGTCCTTGGGACCAGCCACAGTCTGTACTTCTCATAACTGCATTCCTTTGACTATGTGGTGTTGGGTCTAGTGTATTTTTTGGATGCTGGAGAGGAAGGTTGTCTGTGTCCGATGTGAAAAACATTAACATGCAGCAGCCATTGTATCCAGTTAGAAACTTGCCTTTGGTGCTTTGTCATTTGGTGGACACATATTTCTTACAGCGTTGTTTATAAATGTGAGTCACCAGTAAACAAAATGCAGACTCTATGTGTCTTCTACTCAGAAAGGACGAATCCAAAAGCAGCATCAACTGTTAGCATCAATTTATGGTTGAGGACTGAAATCATAATCATCCCTAACTTTTGTGTATGTGTGTGTGTGTGTGTGTGTGTGTGTGTCCAGCTGATGCGAGACCAGCTGCATCAAGAGGAGCGGCGTGAGAGGCAGCAGCAGCTACAGCATCAGCAGCAGCAGCAACAGCAGCAACAGCAGCAGCAGCAGCAGAATGCAGCCCTGCAGTACATGCAACATCGCATGGCAGGACCTCCTGCACCCACCCCTGCCATCAGCACCCCCCAGCATTATCAGAGCATGCAGGTGCCCATGGAGGTTCTCAAGGTCAGTAGAGCTGCAGCAGGTCGTCACTGTCGCTGTTAAAATGTTCATTAGTATACCAGAATTTATTTAGAGGGTGATTTTGGATTCCTAACATTATATTTATATATGCATCTGTATGCAAAAAGAGAGTGTCACATATTGAGAGTGAAATCAAGTTGGATTTAGACTTGAAAATAGTACAACAATGGATTTATTTGGCGATATGTTTATGACTTCATTGAACTGTTTTGTTTCCAGTTAGCATGTCAGCACAGTCTGTTCTTATGATCCTGTCTGGTACATAATCTGGAGTTTGGAAACCTTGGACGGTGTTTTGGCTGGAAAAAAAATAACTTGGGGAATTTGTGATTTAATCTGTTGTTCATGCAACACAGAATCCGCTCCATCCTGCCACAAGCTCTACCCTTTTTGTTTTTCTCAACTTGGACAGGACCATTATGCAGCCTGGGAATGAAAGAAGGGGTGTCGCAGAATGTCCGATCCACTTTATGGCACTGAAATACACACGCACCACAATCACAAAGCTCTAAATGGATCTAACCGGTGCACTGCCATAGCTGTGTAGGAGCGACTTCAGTGGGTGCTGTGGCCTCTCAGCTGGCAGCGCTGCCACACAGGGGAAAATAGAGGGTCAGATCTGAAAGAAGGCTGAACGAGAAAAATGCAGTGGAGCAGCTAGCCGGTAGGGCGACAGAAGGGGGGGATGGCGACAGGCAGATAAGAGACGTTTGACATGTTGTGCGATAGGACAGACAGGAGCAATGTAGATAGTCTGAGTCAGACAGGGAAGATAACGCTGAAGTGACATTTTGCCTGATTCCTGAGATGCTTGTGTGCGTCCTTATCTTTGATGCCGTGTGTGTTTGTGTGTGTACGGCTTTGTGCAACACTCTATCTTGGGACTGTTTGGTTAGCTTTATGGTATTTTGAACTGTAAATCTACACAGGTTTTATGCTCTGGTGCAAACGTGTGTGTGAGTGTGTGTGTGCATGCGTGCACACGCACGTGTGTGTTAAGAATTCTCAGTGTGTCTTTATTTATTTTAAGGATAAGTTGAGCAGCCAGTCCATCAGTCTCATGGAGCCAGTTAGTCGTATTGCAAAGTGTTTCGATGGGCCTTATCTGTGCTGACAGAGCAGAGCCTAACAAGTAGAATTGTTATGGCTGGATAGATGCTCCTTTACCCCACTAGATCTGGCTAGATCAAAAGCTGACAGTCACTTTTTGTTCATTTAGCCAAAATCTTACAAAAATACACTACATGACGAAGTAGCTTGATGGTTGCAATATGTTAGGTTACTTTGATCCTGCTATTTTCCTATAACATAGGAGGATTTGGAGGTGCTAAGGAGAGGAGTCACTGATGTTTGCTCTCGAGTGAGCTTTACACCCCAGAGGATTCAGTGTGATTTTGCTGCTGTGTCAAGGTACCATTGCTATACATTGGCTAACATTGATTTACATTGGGAGGTGTTGAAGTAAGTAGTCGACTGGGTTTTCATGTGAGGCTGAGGAAAAATGCCCAAATTTAAAGGTGTGCTTCTAAGTAAGTGTCGTCTAATCCATTTTCTGATCATGTCATTGTGATCGTAGTTCTTTTTTTTGCTTTGCTTGTCTTGATAAAACAGTTTTTCTCAAATTTTTCTTTTACCACTTTACAGCCAAGGTCAGTGCACCGTATATATTCTCTTATCTACAACATTCGCTCCCTCCTTTCTTTATATTTATATTCTTTATATTTAGTGCGAGTATAAATCCTGACCATAAAGCATTTGTAACAAGTCAGTCATTAACACGCTCAATAAAGAAATAAAGGAATCAAAGTGCAAAATTGTTAATCTGCTGTCCACTCCTGACACAGGTACAGACCCACCTGGAGAATCCTACAGACTACCACATCCGTCAATCGATGAAGCAGCAGGTGAAAGAATACCTGTCCACCACCTATGCCACCAAGCAGGTACTTTTCTTGATGCCTCAGAGTTTGATCTACATATCCATCGGTCCCGCTCTTAATTGTCAGATCCCCTGTGGTCCTGTAGTTCATTTACCTGTGTAAGTGCAAGCTCCTCTTCTCTCTGTCTGTCTGCAGACGGTCCATGCAGTGGCCGGCCTTGTGCCGCCCTCTCCTCCCCCAAACATGGGACACACAGGTGGTTCGGCATCTGCCCCTCCACCCCTCCACTCCCCACACATGCGCACTGACCAGCTCATGTCTGGAAACAGCGCCCCCAACAGCCCCATGGCCATGCTCAACATCGGCTCCAGCCATGAGAAAGAGGTGGGTGTTCAGAAATGTTTCCACACAGGTGCACAAACATGTACCTGTACACACAAGTTAGCAAAAAAAGGTACAAAACTGACACAAGCTTTGCTTGATGGTTGTAGCATGGGATGAACTGACAGACCGTGTTCATTGATGTTGTTTTTTAACTATTCATTTACTTTTACTCACTGGGCAGATGCTTTTAATTGTAACACACAGTGGGTGAGCCTTGTTCAAGGTTGCTACAGCCGTGGGAGGATTTGACCCTGTGACCTTTGGCTTGCAACCAAGACTAAGCCATGACCAAGAGGTCATGGCTGCCCATGGTTTATCAATACTTATAATGCATTAGTATCTTAGTACATGTATTAGTTGTCATGATATCTTGATGGTTCCTCTTGTTTAAAGGGGCACCTGGCTCCTTGTTTGTTTGACTGCCTGTCATTTGGACTCTTTTGCAGTTAGTTATGTATTTTTCGGGTTCTTAGAGCAAGAAGAGTGTGTTGAACTTTTCAGCTTTAATGGATGTTTGTCCTCTACTAAGTGCCATTCAAGTTCTTGGATATGTTGTAAAGTACAATTTACAAGAATCAAACTGACAAATGACCATAAAATATGAGTACTCCCCTATATAAAATTATGAGGATTGAATATTACCCTCAAAATGACATTATCTCCACTTTTTATGAAAGCACCATAATGATTTAATTGGCTTCAGTAGGACGGAGAAACGTTTGTAAAAGCATTGGTTTTAATGTGTCGTGCGCACAGTAGGCAATAGAGTGAATGTGTTGACTAACTTGTGATAACTACGAGTGTCTGTCATTGGATTTTAAGTGCTCCATTATGGCGTTACAAGAGTAATTACAGCTTAACAGGGAAACAGCAGAATGTAAGGCCCTTTGAACCATGTAGACTTTGACCAACTCTCCTCCTCCTACTTGTCCAACTCTTGACCTGTCTTCTTTTAGCCTCTCTGAAAGAACAGTCTTTCCAGTTAGTCTCCATAACATGCAAGTCATCTTCAAAGTCTTTAGTGAGACATGCACCTGCAGGCAAGTTCCCCTTGAGGCCAACGTCATGTTTCAGGTGCTTTTAGACATGAGACGTGACTGTTTATTTTACTGGTTTGTTGAAAAAGAAATGTGAGATGGTGCAAGGGTTGCTTTTTGACATAAAGGGTGTTTGACCTCATCATAATCTCATAACTACCATTCTTCCCCCCTAATTTTTTTCTTCCCAGATGGATGAGGTCATTGATAATATCATCAGCATGCAGTCCAGTTATGATGACATTCAGGGATACATAGACCCTGTCCAGATGCCAAACACAGTAAGTGGAATCAACCCTTTCTGAAATGACAGTCTTAAGTGTAATGGGTATCATATGCTGTACAGGTACTAAACATTGTGATTTGTGATTCTTAACTATGTGCGCAAAACTGGCTGTGCTTTATTGCCTTATTTGATGTGAATAAGCCAAGAACCTTTGCAATAACTTGTTCCCACTGAGGACACAGGTAATATTATTTCAAATAAAACATAGATTCAAAACCATCAAGTAAAATAAAACTTTTTTAGTTTTTAGTAGCATGTTTTTTTTTTTGCATCAGTATACATTTTCTTACATCACTTCAAATGCAGTTTAACTTTTGCATTTGTCTTTTCTCCTGCTTTCCACGATTTTGGCTGCTAACATATGAGGTACAAAAAAAATACATTAAGTGTTAAGATGCTGCAATGCAACATATGTTTCATGTTGCTCCATGTCTGTCTAACTCCTCGAGGATACCGCATTGGACTTCTCTGATGTTGCATTTACTGAGCAACCACTTGTCTGAAACTCTAATCCACTTCAGGTTATTTTTTGGGCCCAGTCTGCCCTAAATGAGTCACACTGCTAGATGTGCCGACTCATCAGTATTCAGACGCCGGCTTTTCAGCAGTTCCTGTAATCGCTGTTCATGCATCTGTACTGTCCCTCTCTGTCTTTGTCATCGCTTATGTTGCTGTTAGAACAGAGGGCGATAGTATTCATTCAGCTTGTAGCTTTGTTAATGCACCATGAGTGTAACAAATGTTGAGTGTTACATTGTAATTTTGCATTCTGGGTTTGCACTAGGAAACCCGTCTATGTAGCCATACACACAAACGCATACACAAATTCACGTGCCACAGACACACACACACGCACACATACTCACTCACTCACACACACACATATACACATGTGCACACACACGTAAAAGTGTATAATTGACTTAAATACTAAACATTCCAACGCTGCAACTCTGCAGGATGCAGTTAGAAACTGTGGGGACAAGCATGTCAGATGAGGACTGTACTGTGCTTTGTGTTTGAGGGAAGAAACTCAGAAAATTAACAATTAAACTGCCAGCAGTTAGAGTTCAACTTGTTTACAAGACATTCAGACAGAGAGAGGGAGAGAGAGAGAGAGAGAGAGAAAGAGAGGGAGGTGGAAAAGGAGAGGGGGAGGAAAAGAAGGGAGGAGGAAAAAAGGGGGATGAGGGCAATTTGTGCAAGGGGAAAACAGGCTGAAAGTCCAGTTAGGGGAAAGTTCACTCTTGTTTGGTGGTGAGCAGAGGTAGAAGAAAGACCGCATCAGTGCTGCTCAGGTCAGTGTCATAGGACGGCGCCGGCGGTGCCAGAGAGGGAAGTCCGTGCGCTGCTGCTTCCTGAGAGCGAGGAAACGACGCAGGACAAGTGAGGGACGGAGTGGAGGATGAAGGAGATGAGTAAGACGTATGCAATTG
This sequence comes from Karalla daura, assembly GCA_029224185.1. Taxonomy (NCBI): domain Eukaryota; kingdom Metazoa; phylum Chordata; class Actinopteri; order Chaetodontiformes; family Leiognathidae; genus Karalla; species Karalla daura. The sequence goes on from CM055188.1 coordinate 26,141,813, forward strand.
TGGAAGTTATTGAAGGAGATCAAATTCAGCTGGTAAGACACCAAAGCATTTTATAGGTTGTTATCTTCTTTTAGCTCTCTCTTGTTGTAGGAATTTAGTGTTCTTGAGTGTGGGTTTGCGGGATCGAGGGATGCAGCGGCAGCTCTAACTCCTAGCCATGGGTCACCGATTATAAAATGAGCTGTGGCAGGGGCTGTGGGGTGGGTGAGGTTTTCTTTCTTTTTTTTTCCATTAGCAGGCGTTTTTTTTTGTCTGTCTGGTTGCCCATCACAGGACTTAAATCACAAACTCTGAGAACTTTGAACTGATATTTTGCACCGTGGTGTTGTTCTAATGAAACATTAATATCAGCAGGTTTCTCAACATGTGAAGATTCATTGTTGCATTATCCTCTGTCTGGCTCACAGCTTCACAACTGTTATGTGTGTGTGTATGTGTGAGAGAAATAGAAAATCAAGCAGACTTCATAGTTTTATCTCATAGTCGGTCCTCTGCACTCAATTGTTTCAGTCATTGCGAGCATGTCTGCAGCCTGATTCTGTTTCACTGGTTGTATCTGTAACATCACACTGATTGATTGGATTAGATGACCGATCAGCACAGAGCACGATCAGTGTGTATAAAGCCTGCAGAATAAACGAACTGATTTAGAGACATGGAGCACAGATCAGTGTGTTTATAGCACTGTGTTTTCAGTTCTTATTGCTGATACTCTGTAAAGTTATTTGTGTTGAAACACGGGGAAGAAAACCCTGAGCTTTACTCCAAACTGTCAGACCAGTGAGTGAAACTCATCTGCTAATCCTGATGGGGATTACAGCAGCAAACTCCAAGGAATTCATGGAATCTCTAAGTTTAGTAAAAGCACCACTGAATACCAGGCACAAGCGAATGGTTTTGACTCTTATAGTATGAGTGTGTGAGTGAGTGAGTGCGTGTGTGAGAGAGAGTGAATGGATGGTTACGCCGACTCCTAGTCACACTTGCTCGTTCTCTGGAGTGAGATGGGGTCGTATTGGAGTGCGGCATGGTGAAGAGGGTCGGCCGCCTGGCGTGGACATGGGAGGTCTGAGCCCGAGCACGGAGTAGGCTTGCAATTAGAGTTAATTTGAAACTGTGTGTTTTTGAGTCATCAGCCGGAAGCATGACACAAGGATAGTCGTACAAATCTGTTTTAGTTTGGGGTTTTCTCTCTTACGATGATGCATAGCTTTGATTTCAAAGATTAAAAAGCCAAGCATATATCACGTTTTAGTAATACGTGAAGATTGACCGGACAATGCCCCTCTGTATACGGACAGCTGAACTTACAGTTAACTTGCAGCTGGCATGATGAGGCGCATCAGCATTTGAAGAATGTTTATTTAATTTGGATATTTTTCTGAATGTCAGAGATGTAAACTACATCAATATGATTTCCTCCTCCCTGGTTGAGATTTGTACTTAATCTCAGCATTCTTCAGATCTTTTGTGAGATTTTTCACCGAGCCTATTCATTTACATACAGAAGCGAGGCTTTCGAGGTCCTCTGCGTGACTGTGTTTACTCATGTGAATGTGTTTGATCTCAGCTCACACAGTAGCCAGCAGATAAGGTATCTCTTCCTTTCAGCTCTTTATCTCTCAGCCTCATTAGCAGTGCCACATTTGCCCCCGCTTCTTGGACTGAGACACCATTGGTAACGAGCCATGAAAAGTCCTACGCACTCAAACGATATGTACAATTAAAAGGAAATCATCTCTTCTTACGAGTCCATATAAAACTAAATCGCGGTTGTTGTGCAACGTCTAAAGTGCAGCAGTTGGGATACCACCTTACAAGTGTGAGTTCAGAAGCTGGAGCAGGCCGGGAGAGAAAGCCATAAAGACAGATAAGATGGATAAGGTGATAGTCAATCATTGCTGTGTATTTGGCAGCGGGTCCTTAGGTGTGATATTATTGCATTATCACCCGTAATCTCTTCTTTACAGCACACTAAACCTGCTCACTGACTTCGTAAAGATATTTGGAAATATGTAAAGAAGCTGTAAATGAGTGTTACAGTCAAGAAAACACCACCAGTGTGACCTGAGTTTGACTTAGCCATGGTTTAATTTATGTTTTAATGACTTAGTGAATTTAAGTCAAAATCCTGTCCTCACACTTCAAAGTCGAATCACAAATCACACACATTCTTAACAATGTAATATCGTGGCAATTTGTGGAGTTATGAAAGTGCAATGGGACTGCTGTGTTAATTACACTCTCTGTTGCATGGAAATGGGACGTAGTACCCTGAACATCTGTTTCATCCTCACTGAGCCTTGTCAGCGTCAAAGTTTTCATGCGTCTCCCTTGTCACTATATGGAGACACACAGGATGAGTTTTCAGAATTTTATTTTGAGACTGTGGTTGTCTTGGCTTTTTCATTAAATCTTGAATGTTGTTTTTCTTTTCTTGTGTGTCTGTGTTTGTGTGTGTGTGTGTGTGTGTGTGTGTGTAATCTCTAGCTTCCTCTGTCTAGCAGTCACCTGGATGTGTACACAGGTCCTGGAATGAAGGGGCCAGCCATTGCTATGACCAGTAACTCCTGCCCTGCCAACCTGACCATCAAGCGAGAACTGTCAGGTGCGAAACGGTTTTACTCTTTCTGAGTTCATTGCAACACTGTCCAAGTTTTCAAATGCTCATAATTTTTACAGGAGCTCATTTATTTGCTGCAGTGTGTGGAGCTCAGCTCCACTGAACTGAGCCATTAGTTGATCACTTTTTATTATTGCAAAGATGCAGAAGCCCGGGCGCTGGCCAAGGAGAGACAGAAGAAAGACAACCACAATCTGAGTAAGTCTTTCCATTAGCTGGCAGCTTTACACATATGAGTCACACTTGTTGACATTATCTTCCCAAAGAGGCACATGCCCTTGAGAACGTACGCATGGGCACATGCATGTGATTCTGTCTCTTTTGGGGATATTTCATAGTCCTACGTTCAGTCTCTGGAAACCTTATCGTAACTCTCCCTTACATTTAATGATTTATGTTCCTATGCTGTGACTGCGTAAACAGCTTTACACCCCCACAGCATGAGTGATACGCACACACATCCACGCACACACACACATACTCACTGACACATGCAAAAACAGCTTTATATCGCCTTGCACTGATTTAGCTGACAAGGTACAACTAGTGGGTGGATGGTTAACCTGGTCATTTCTGCTGCTTTGGCACCAAAGTTTAATTGCCTGTGACTGTGTGTGTGTGTTTTTCAATGTGTATATATGTGAGTCACTTTCAGTACTTAGACCTAGACTTTTATAGATACTATATATATGTGTGCGTGTACATATATAGATTTATATATATATGCTACACAATGGAAAGACTTAAGAAGTGAAATCTGTAGTTGTTCTGTCTGTCTCAAACAAATTGTACAATCTTTTTTTTTCTTTTGCGTCTTGCTTTCAATAGTTGAAAGGAGGAGGCGATTCAACATCAATGATCGCATCAAGGAGCTGGGCACCATGATCCCCAAAACAAATGACCTGTGAGTTGCTTTTGCTGTATCTTATTTTCACCCTGCTTGACGTATTTGAATGAATTAATCTGTTCCTGCCACCTACTTACCTAGGGCAATTGCTTGTTTTTTCTTCACTGTGTGCACAGTGATGTCCGCTGGAACAAAGGTACTATATTGCGGGCGTCCGTAGAGTACATCAAACGGATGCAGAAGGATGTTCAGAGGTCCAGGGAGGTGGAGAACAACTTCAAACGGATGGAGATGGCCAACAAACAGCTGCTGTTGCGCATCCAGGTAACATTTACACACAGATGCATTATTTGATTTCACCGGGTAAATAAATGGGATGGTTGTGCTGTTCATTCTGGATAAACAAGTTAGCACAACATTTAATGCAGTGGAATTGGATTGTGCTTACACACACACACACACACACACACACACACACACACACACACTAGCAGAGACTGACATTGCCCTCCACCTGCCTTGTGTAGGAGTTGGAGATGCAGGCTCGTCTGCATGGCCTGCCCAGCAACTCTCCCTCCGGCCTGAACCCTGCTGACCTGATGGCTCCATATATTAAACAAGAGGTCAGCCCAGAGGAGAACCTCGCCCATCCTCAGGCACAGGCCAACCACCAGGCCCAGCACTTACCCCAGAGCCAGGCCCATCCTCAGCCCCACCAGCACCACTTCATCCCACAAAATCATCTCCACCACCAGGGCCAGGCCCAGCCTCAGCCCAGGCAGCTGCCACCACTCCCCCACCACCTGCAGCCACAGCAGCAGCAGCAGCAGCAGCCCATCCAGTTCCCCTCTGTAGGCAGCTCCCAGCCCTTTGACTTTGCCCAGTCGCTGGACTTGTGCGATGGGATCCCTGGCTTCTCAGACGGCATGTCGGGGCTCAGCGACCTGAGCGGGCTGGACGTCCAAGGGCGGAGAGGCGAGCTGGGCTTCCTGATGATGGACGAGGCTCTGTCCCCTATAGGCGGAGACCCGCTACTCGCTGCGATGTCCCCTGAAGCTTCAGTCGACTCCAGCCGCAGATCCAGCTACAGCATAGAGGACGGAGACATACTGTAGACACATAGGTGCACACATACACATTCACACACACACAGGCATATGGGGAGGTTCCAGATAGCTGTGCTTAGAAATGTAAAATGGCATCGAAATCGTAATGGTACGTCAGCACAATGTAATAGATCTACACACATGCAGCAGACAGGACAGAGCCACCAAATATGACATCATCCATCCTTAACACACATACATGGTACAGCTTTCTCCCCGGCATGTTAGAAGTTGTAAGGTGTTATAAGGCTCTTATACAGTTGAAAATTAATTCACTCTTTCGCACACACACACACACACACACACACTCAACCAATACTCTTAGCAGCTTGAAATGTTGCGCGACATACTGAGTATTTACAAGGGTGTGAACCAACACTGCCAGGTCCAGAGTTTTAGTGCATACTCTGCTTTGTTTCCATGAAGTTAAATCTGAATCATAACTATACAAGGGACAAAAAAAGCAGCTGTTAATTAGACTGAAGTTGTCACACAGTGACAACAAAGCGCAACGTCTCACTTGACCTCACTTATTTTCTCTTCACAGCCACCTCCTTTAGTAAGCAGAAATGATTGAATAGGCGATAGTGAATAAAATGGAAATGGCTTCATGGTCCTGCATGCATAATTTCTGCACTGGGGACACAGTCAAGTCACATATTTCAGTCTCTCTGTCTTGGTATTCCACAGTCTGCTTCGGCCTCTAGAATAGCTATTTGGTGATCGGTGTTCTGCTCCATTGATTTCGAAAGCATCCACATTTTGGTAAACAATGCAAAACTCACTGCATGGACAGTTTACTGTAGGAGGCAGCAGCCGCTCTCATGCACTGCTTCTGCTCCACTTCTGGTTGTCACTACTGTCTGCATGCACACACACACACACACACTCACACACACACACAAACAGGCACTTCTGTTCCCCAGTTTCTGCATGTCTAACACTCCACATTGTCGCGACCTCAACCCAGAGAAGACGCTGCAGACCATGTCGGTGCCAGAGAGAAAGAGAGAGAGAGAGAGAAAGGGAGAAAGGGAGAGAGAAAGTGCGAAGAAAGCATTCAATATTCTTAATCTAAACAGAGCGTCACTCAAATCTGCGAGGTGTCCCAACTCTCAGGTACTGCATCAAAATGCGCAAGCAGGATCATTTTTAAGTGGAAGCAGAAGTTAACCGGAGCTGAGTTAGGCTTCTAACTGCTATCAATATGCCTTTGGATTTTTGCAGCTGCTGCTCTTCAAAGGCCTTTTTTTTTTTTTTTTTAATAGGTCAGAGGTCACAAGCAGGGATTATATTTAGTGTCCACTTTAGTTATGTCTGTAAATGCTTAACACCGTGACTCTGCACCAACGGTACCTCTGCTGTTTATCTCTGAGGAGATGAACCTTTTGTGTGAATCTCACCAGTCGAGCCCCGGGTTATGCCAGTTGAGACCTGGGTGAAAGAAAGACACAGTGATGGGGTTTAATATTGATAAGAGAGTTCGATCGGTTTGCTGACTCAACTGACAGCAGATTTGATCTTCACTGTAAAAGCACAGCATTAGCACGCACTCACTTGGTGACACACACACACACACACACTCACACACACACATGGCCAGGACACACATACTGTATGTGTGCATAATAACGTGCACACACATACACATTTGGTTCAGCCTTGAGGCTTTTTTTCGGATCTGCACGTTAACGAGTCTCCTGTGCTCCCATCCCTCCCCAAAGAGTGGATTGGGGCTTTGTGGCACAGGGAGTCTGTTCTCCCACTGGCTGCAGTTGTCACAGTGATGGTCGGGGCAGGCAGAGGTGGACCTGAGCCTGGGGGCTTGGCTTTGATTTGATATAGCTTATGATCAGTACCTCTAAAGGCAGAAAAAAAAACAACTTTCAAGGTGATTTTATTTTTATTTTTTTTGATTAAAAGAAGTGGTTGTTTTCTTTACTATATAGTTTGTTGTTTATTTTATCTCCCAAAGCACTGGAAACTATATTATTGTTCTGAATTTGTACATGGAAGAATTATCGATTAAGATTTATTTCAGTTGTTAGTGCCACTAAGCCACTTAAATGTATTTTATTTGTATTTGTTGTTTTAGCTCTGTTTCAATTTTATTCCAAAACTACCCTTTCTTCTGAAAAATGTCTTCACCGAGCACACTATAACGGCTTTAAAGCCTCCCATGTTTCATTGGGGAAGGAGTGGGAATCTGTTCACAAACTTCCAGAGAGACTATGTACATTTTTCATGCCATTTTTATATTATTGGGATTTTATTTTATTTTTTTTTTCCTCTTTGTTTTAACTTTTTTTTTTTTTTTTTTTTTGAAATTTGGAGCCAGAAAAGTAGATGAAAGGTGATTCTGTGATTTAATTGAATTCAGTTAGCTCATTTAATGAATGAATGTAAGTTTTACCAGCGGCTCTGGTCAGACTGATGCAGGTCGGCGTCCCCGCGTCATGCTTCCTCCAGCCCTGACTTTGGTTTCCATGGAGACTGGAAGATGACTGACTTCACACAAACTCTGAGCCGAGGGGTCACGGTCGCCGTGGCGTTGTGACGCCGATGGTGCGTTTGTCTCTGTGTCTGCCGGTGTTGTGCCTTTTCCCAATCAGCCACAGTTTGACTGTCGTTGTACTGTCACCCAGCCAACACTCCAAAGAGCTGCTCAGGCCTCCTCTACTCTTCCACTAGAGGGTGCTCTACAGAGCAAACTACACAGGGAAAAGTGGTTCTGATTTTACTGAGAATATAAAATGTTTTACCAGAATCCATTCTCTGGGTGTCTGCGTTTTTATTTATCAGCACCTCTGTGTGTGTGTGTGTGTTACGACTGTGATTTTAAAAGGGGGAGAGTGCTCATTTATTGGATGAAAAAGTAGAGTTCAAGATGTCTTATGATAAAAGTGGTGTAGTAATGCTTGGAAGATTAAGTTGTTCCCCTTAATATAAAAGATTTTTATAGACTTTTAGCAAAATGCATACAGCTTAGTATTTTTCTACGGGGTTATAAATATCCTGTATCACATATATCATATTGTTTCGTCTATCTATTTAGATGATGCACAAAGTCACAAAAACCATTATCAGGGTATGTCCTGATTTCTTTGACTGTCTCTGTCACCTTAAAGCCTCACGTGACCCTGGTATATGCTGACATGTGACATGAAGTAATGAAAGATTCCCTGACTGTGTGTGTGTGTGTGTGTGTGTGTGTGTGTGTGTGTGTGTGTGTGTGTGTGTGTGTGTGTGTGTGTGTGTGTGTGTGTGTGTGTGTGTGTGTCAGTCCAAGATATGATATATATATGTGATATGTTTTGGAATGCAGAAAATCAAGTCTCTTTACTAGAGGTTTGATCATCACATCGTGACGTGTGTGCATGTGTGCATATACAGAGTTTTTTATGAGCACATTTAGTCTGAGTTTAACTCTTGAATGCATGTTTGTATCATTACTTTTTAAATCTTGAGAAAAATCTAGAAAAAAAGTGTGATGTGCAAACCTGAAACATCTGGGAATATATCAAGTTTATCTATTTCTCATGGTGACTTCAATCAATCACATATGTATTTACAACAAAAAAAATCTGTCTGAAGTATGTTATTATAAAGTAGGTAAGAAAGTGGAAAAAAAGGTTTTGAAGCACTATATTACAAAAAGTTTCAGGTCTTTGAGCTACTAGAAACACATAGTAATGTATTAGGGCCAATAGAGCACAAATACAATCCCTGAGCCCTGATCAATCAAATAAATTGACTAATTATCGAACTATCGATTTTTAGTAATCTATTATTTGATTTAAGCCATTAAAAGCCATCTGAACACCATCAGAATGGATATGCAACCACTTTTTAAAGCACTGATGCTGTCCCTCAATTGCAAGTTACTTTGGGCAAAATTGTCTCCCAAATAAGTAAATGTAATGTAAATGTAAATGTGTTTCTGATAATGATTTTAAGAAATTAAGTAAAAATTCTATCATCATAGCCTCTTAAATGTGAATTCCTGGTTTCATTAGTCTTTGAAGTGCAGACAAAAAAGACATTTAAAGACTCAGCTTCAGAGATTTTGTTTGTTGCAGCCCATGAATTAAAAAAAAAAAAATTATATATATATATATATATATATATATATATATATATATATATGCTGGTTGATTTGGAGGGTGATTGCTTGTTGATAGAGCTCAAAGTAAAATTCAAGAATTGTTCACTAAAATATGAAACATTCAATGTAAATAACAAGCTCTCTTCATTAGCACGTACCTGTTATGAGTAATTGTAGCACAGGTGTTTTTTTTTTTACACCTGAGAGCAGACTGATGATCTGAAGTTGTAGTATTGTTACATCATGTATCCACCAGGGAGCACCAGAGGTCTACATCACACGGGATGCTCCTCAGTGTCTCCTCAGACTCCTCAGGAGAAAGAAAGACTGAGCGGCTGCACAGCTAACCTCTCTGAAATAACTGTGAAGACCCCAACCCCTTTTTGCTTGTTCACAAATGGCAAGTAGCAGCTGAGTGGTGGTCAATGCATGTGTGTGTGTGTGTGTGTGTGTGTGTATTCCCAATACCAGCTGTTTGGTGGTATAAGCCATAATAAATTAAGATTTTCTAAAGAAAAAGAAAAATGAAATAGAGAAGAATTTCCAATATAGCAAGACAACATTCCCAGTCTACACCTTTAACAATTATACATTTTTGACAGCTGCAATAAATTGGTGCCAATTTCAGCGTAACAATTCTCTGAACTGATGGCCTTCAAATTTCACCTCATTTTCCCCCTTTTTTTCTGCCTATTTTCTTCTCTTTTTTAGCTCTTTCCATCATCTCCTGATGTATTAGTCCAGGGCTGCTTCAGGATGATCCATAAACCTTTTAACAGCCTTTCTTAAGTTAAATTGGGGTAATCTTATTCCTCATCTGCACACACACACCGACACACACACACACACACACACACGCACCTATGCACACACACCCACACACACACTGACTGATGCCGCAGAGCATGTTAAAGTGCAGTGGTGGTGTCTGCAGCCTATCCACAGGCCCATTCTCCTGGGTCTTTATGATGCTAATGTACTCCCCAGTCTAATAAATCCCTGTAGAGCTGCAAGGAGTAGATCTTATGGCTCACTCCGATCACCACCTTTCTGCCCATCTCCCCCTCACACTCGCATACGCACTCTGCCATTACAGCAGCAGAAGTGCCTGCCTTGCACTTCCACAGATACTTGGGCGGCTGTTTAGTAAGAGGGAGCGAGGGAAAGGGTTGAGACAAATCAAACATGAAGGAGTAATTTAAAAGATGTTGGCAAGGGAAGGCAGAGTCCGGCCTTGGCGTATGTATGTGTGTGTGTGTGTGCGTGGAGTGAGTGGAGACACACAGAGCTGTGCTCTTCACCTTTTTATGAGATAGTTTGGGCCTCTTGAGTCACCCCATGACCTACACAGGGGTGAGGAAGAGGGTGAAGTAAAACATCACGCAGGTTCTTTTTCCTCGATGTTCAACAAGCTGCAATAATCCAAGGTGGATTCTCTGTCAGAGAGGAATGGTGGTTCCTTCTCTTCAATCCTCCTTTTCATCTCCCCTTTCCCTCACAACAACTTCTCCCTCTACCTGTGCTCTGTCCTCCTCTCTCCCGTCATAGACTTCTTCTAGCCGCTGGGCTCGGTGTGTGTGTGTGTGTGTGTCTCCTCCCTCCCTCCCTCCCTGTCTCCCTCCCTCCCTCCTTCCCTCCCTCCCTGGGGAGCAGTGTGTCACTCAGCTTGAAGCCCACGGAAGAGAGGTGAAAGGGGGCTGATTGAGCTAATTTAGCCCCTGGATGTGAGAGCAGGAAAGGCCTCACCCTCTGCTAATAGACAGACATCAAAATGGAGATGAGGGGGGCATGAAAGGAGGGAAGGAAGAGAGGAGGGAGGGGAGACCATAAAACTGAGACGACTTTTTGATGGATTTATCTCTTTTTGTCCGAAGGGATGTGAAGAAAACTTTTATGAACACTGAGTGACATTGTGAAGTTGGTAAAGGTTTATGCGTGTTTCCTTGAATTAAAACCTGCTGATATTGCTTATTGATCCATCCTCCTCCATTAAGATACCGTCAATCATGGCCTGCTTTATGATCTCCTCTGCCCGGGCCTCTTACCGTACATCCTCCCTGACAGGCAGACTGGAAGTCATACCAAAAATACTGGCTTTTACCACAAGGATGGAGATTGGAAGCTCTTTTTATAGCTTCTGCAAGCACACGTACTCCTGTCGGACCTGATGGCCCACTATCAAAAAGCTTCTAATGAAGATGGCATGATGACACGGCATCGATTTCAGCCACATAATTCATCAGCCCCGCAGGTTTCAGTTTGTCCTCAAAGTATTTTAGGCACTTGTGAAACTTTTCACCTGTTTTTTGTTTTAATCCATATTTTTCTATGAGGCAGGGAGGAGAAGATAATGCAGATTATGAATTATTGTGACAATGCTTTTCTCTTTTCTGAGTAGATTCATATTAGAGCTCAGCCGAGTGATAAGAAGGGGTTAAATAAAGGCTGTCACACATTGCAAAAGTGACTTCTCACCAAAAGGTCAGATCTGAGCGCTTACAAACACCCATCACACTCTGAGGGCGACTGCTCCGGCTTTTCTCTCTCTCTAACATTCCCTCACTAACTAACCCGGCCTTGTCACCGTCACCGCGCACCTCCTGTCCTTATTCATTCCCACCTCTCCTGCCCCTCTTTATTCTGCCGCACCATTGTCCTCTACATATTTAATACTCTCCGCTGACTCCCCTCAACCCTTCGTACCTCTATTCCTGAAAGAAAAGGAGCTCAAATTGGCTGCAGAGATGAATAATGTCCCCGGCATTAACAGTGCCATGGAAAGGATCAGTCTTTTCATGTGTGTGGGGGTGAAGGGATGAGTTGCAGGATGAGGTGAGGTGGGCTGTGGTTTGGCTTAGACCAAAGCGGAGGGTGATGGAGAGAGGCGAGAAACAGTGGCGTGTATGGTGATTTTGTGACTACGACGGCTGTGGAGAAAAGGGTGTGGTGGATGTGGGCGGCTTGTGTGTGTGGTTGCACATGAGTCTCCATCAGAAAGTTTGA
>CM055188.1:26158496-26168496 GCA_029224185.1 Karalla daura
CTATCCATGCCTGTGCACACACACACACACACACACACACATACACACACACTAGTACACACAGGGTTATCGGTGCAGTTTTGGAGTTTTCGTGTGTGCTGGTGTGTGTATTTGTATATGTGAATGATTGTGGAGTTGCTGATACCAGTGTGTGTCCTCCACCCTCTTGGCCACTGGATCGACCATTTGGCCAAGTTACAGAAGATTAACAACGGCGCCATGTTTACTGCTGGAGTGCAACTGCTGTATTTGCGAGTGAACGGATGAGCGAGGAAATGAAAGGGTGAACTTGTCGAGAGGAAGTGATTCCTCTCAGTTCCTGTCCACCTTTCAAGAGTTAACCCTCGCTCACTTTGGGTATGTGTGGGAGGACTGTGTAAATGAAATTTATTGTTCTGCTAAGTCCATCTTAATTGAAAATAACCCATGTTTCACCTGTGGCCAATGTAAATTCCACTTCCTGGAACATCTTTATTGTCCGTTCATCTATTTTCCTGTGTCCTCTCTCCTCTCCCCGGCTTTAATGAGGTGCTCTGTTCCTCTGCCTCATAAACTAAAACCTTTTAGATGAATTACATCTCCTTAAGATTCATCTCCAGCACCGTGGCTTCTTCTCCTCCTTTTATGATTGTATTTAATCCACATCACATCTTTATTCAGAACAAATACCCCCGTATGACACCTTGCGGAGCGCAGGCGGGGGGAAGAGGAATGTTTGGGCGAAGGTAGAAAGAGACATGGAGATGTGCCAGTTCTGCTCAGCCTGCTCTCTGATGATATCCACGATAAGACTTTTAGCTAATTACTGACTGCTGCCTGTGAATGCAGCTTCAGTGAAGAGAAAGGCAATGAACCTGCCTGCTAGCTCAATAGAGAGGCAGCAGGAAAAAAGAAAGGGGACGCGGCTGTTGAAAGAGAGACAGATTAACATTTGTTCTTTTACATGCCTCCCTCTGCCACACACACAATAACTTTGCTTATACTAATTAACAATTAGCAAAGACTGGTTGGCTAATTGTGTTATTGCTCCTAATCAAGAGGCTAATTACCAGAATGTCAATTTAGATTTAATTACTAAGTGCTTTGTTAATTCCCACTGAGCATAAGTTACCCTTTCTCTCCCTCTTTCTCTACCCCTCCCCACCCCTCTTTCTCTCCTTCTCCCTTCCTTTTCCCCCTCGTTCCATGTTGAACCTTTGGTGAGGTCCTGTGTTGGGACTGGGGGGAGTGGGTAAATACAGAGATAAATGAGGCAAGGTGTTTCAGCAGGGGGACCATGAGGCACAGGCATTAATGAACAGCTTTTACCGCCGGGCCTCCAATTAGCCAACTCTCTCCTGCCAACATCACAGAAGGAGAGATCCACTAAGATCCACTCAGCCGGCTCCCACCCCCACATCCACACCTCCCACCAGCCCCTCACAGTCCTCCGCATACAGCCACCGCAGCCACAACCACAACCTGCCCTGAGAGCACCTGTGCTCAAACAGGTTATCTGGTGGTGTATTTGATAAAAGTTCACAAATGGTTTTAGGAAAGCATTGCTTTTTTGTTTCTCTCTCTCTCACTCTCTCTCTACCTATCTGTGAGTGTGTGTGTGTGTGTGTGTGTGTGTGCATTATCAGTTTATGATGAGTTAAGTTACATTGAAGTCAGCTGGACAGAAGGAAGAAGAACACAAACAAAATATAAACCTCATTGTGGCACAGTTTGCCACAACAATGGCACTGTTAATAATTATTGATCAATAGTAATCAACCTCTACATGCAACATTTGAACAAAAAAGACAAACAGAGCATGAGACTCATCTATTTATTTGAATTGAATGAATGCAAATTATTCTATGACTTTACTCTTGTTAAAAATGCACCCACCCCTCCCTTTTTTTCTTGTTTAACTTTCATAGTTGTAATAATAAAGGTGAAATTACCATTGATTGTTTTTGGTTATGCCATTTTAAGTTTCTTAAATGTTTCCCAAATGAAAGAAATGAGCCCTAACTGGAATAAAAATAAAGACAATAGTGACTCTAATTGTAATGTTCTATTTTATTTATTTTCATTTCATTCCTGCGAGTTATTTTCCGTTTTTCTTTCTTCCCTCCTAATAGTCTTGTCTAATCTACAAGGCCATGGACAAACACACCACAATACATCAACAATACACATGCGCATACTCAATCACTCTGCTAATGAGTGCAGCATTTGTTCTGTCAAAGATTTATCTCTGTTTTTTTTGTTGTTTGTACAATTCAAAGAACACAGAGCTCACTGACTCTGATCATCACATTGTTGCCTGAGATGAAATGTTTAAACATGTTGTGAATTGCGCTAATCTGATGTCTGTCTCTTTATGCAGGCGTCTTGTTCAACCACTGTTTGGTGCTATTGTCTTACTATTATTCATCGCCTGCACCACTGCCGAAGAGAGGACTGGATGCACACGTGTGTGCGCACACACAAACACACACATGCACATCTCCGTCTCAAAAAGAGCAAGCGCTTTCACTCTCCTCTCTAACTGCCTGGCTCCTCATACTCCTGCCAAAATACCATAAGACAGGGTATAATATATATAATTATCCCCACTTACATTAGCCATTATGCCAGTGGAGCATTGCCTGCAGAATGACACACGACCTGTCAAGACTTCATTCACGCCATTAATAAGCGTCATTAGTGTCTGCTTTGAATACCCCTCTTGCACACTGCAGTCATTTCAACATGTCATAGATTTTAATTTGAGGGTAAAAATAGCTGTGAGGATATTATGCACTCTCCCAGCCAGTCTCTGTGGTCTTCTGATGGGGAGGAAGTTCACACTGTGACCTTGGATTTTCTCTTTATTGGAATTAGAACCATTGCTGTTCTTCAGTGCTGTAGGCCAGCAGGCTCAGGGGCTGCTGGGCTCAGTGTGCTCTGTCCTTTGTGGTGTCCATCAACGGCATTCACAGTCGAGATTTTAAACAATTACATTGTCACAAGTGACGTTGAGGTCTGTTGACCTGCATCTTGAGGGAAGTTTTATGCAAAGAGCCTACATTAAATTATTTCAGAAGCTAAATGCCACTGCGGACCTGTGGAGACGTATAATATTTCTTGTAGACTCACTTTTCTGTATGCGTTCACGTGCAAAACTTCAAATGGACTCTTGAGCGAACCCTGAAGATGACAAATTAATCTTTCTTTCCGTAATATAAGAGACGACTTTCACACTTTATGGGAAATGTTTTTCATTGAAATCACATGAATAGATTGCTACAACCCGAAAGGTTGAGCAGCAAATATCAAACCACAGTCAGTTAACAGAGTGGAAACACAGGGTTACAAAGGGACCAAACCCACCAGTACATTTTCAGGGTATTATTGACACAATACATCTTGTTTCCTAAATGCAAAACTATCATGTTAAGTTATTTAGTTTCATTTCTCTGTGGTTGGGGAAATGACTGCAGGCTGAATGAAAGTCAATCTGCCCCGGTGACTCTAAGCAAGAAAACAAATTCTTCAGATTTTCTTAAAATGTTATTTCGAGTGGTTCATCAAGGCAAGAGAGACATTTTCGTGCTTTGGTCAGACAAATCACAATAGACATCCTAGGTTCATTTCTGGGTAGCTTCTGAGCTAGAATCTATCATCAACATTATAAACCCATCTGCTTTTTCTTATTAAGATGAAATTATCAGCATCATCAAGTTTCCTCTTTTTTTCTGTGCATTAACTCACTTCACCCACAGCAGCTCTATGTTTAAAAAAAACCCCTATATTCTCTTGGGAAGAAACTGTGGGAGAACAAATAGGCCTTCGTCCCTGTTTCTCTTCCCTCCTTTCTGTGCTGATCAAGTGTTTAGAAAGAGAGTATTTGTGTCAGTGAAGAGAGTGTGTTCTGGTTAAAGTGCGTTCCAGTGTGTGTGTGTGTGTGTGTGTGTGTGTGTGTGTGTGTGTGTGTGCCTCATCAGTTCAACTAAGGAATAAGAGACACAGGGGAATCTCCCACAGGTACAATACATGATGAGTGTCTGCATACGTGTGTGTGTGTGTATGTATGCCTGTGTGTGTGTGTGTGAGACAGGGAGGGTGAGACCGTCCCACAGGTACAACTGCATGTGTATGTGAGAGTGTGAGTGTGTGAGTGTCTCAGTGTGACTGTCCCACAGGTACAGAGAGTGTTTGAGCCTCCTGACAGGCTGTGTCTTTGATCGTTTGTTGAGTCGGTCCTTGTTTGCCTCGCCTGTGTGCAACTGCTGTAGGGGCTAATTAGCCAATGAAAAGACTTAATCACTAGAGCCCGCTGTCAACTGTACACCTTGGTTTGCTTTCGGGAATCTTTAAAAAGGGAGGTTGGAGGTGTGTGTGTGTGTGTGTGTGTGTGTGTGTGTGTGTGTGTGTGTGTGTTGGGGGGGTATTAATGGTGCAGCAGGAGGAACTGAGTAGGGAGTTTAGGATAGGACAAAACTTAAAGGAGGTGTTTGTTTGTGTTCAAATGAAATGATTAAAATGATCGCTCCCGTGTTCGTACCACACACAGACTTCGGCGTTCCTCTGAGGTGAGAAGAAGGGAAGTGTTATAAATGGATGAAAGGAGAAATGAAAAAGACTGGTCATTAATCCTGATCAGTGACCCATTACAGCTCCCTCCTGAGATGAGAGGAAGAGGGAAAGGAAGGGAAGAGAAGTGGACGGGGAAGGACTACTGACACGCCACCAACCTCTCCACCGTGTAAAGAGCCAATTAAAGCCAGGAGAAGCCTCTCCTGCTGTCCCAGCAACACGGTGGCCCCCGCTCCTCTCACCTCCCCCCTCACTCACCTCCCATCAGCCACCTGCCTGTCTGGCCTTTGAGCTGTCATGGCTGCTTACCTCTGGCCCCCAGTAAACAAGCATTACATAACATACACAAACTGATGCATGTGTGCGTGTGTGCGCGTGTGAGAGCGATGATGTTGACCTGCAAGTTGCCACAAAAGTTTACTTTTTATTCTCCAACAGCCTGTAATTAGAGAAACAGCATCAAGCACAGGGCTGAGTGTTTTCACCCTGGATTTAACCCCACTGTTCAGGTTCTAGGGGTTATGTGTGTGTATGTGTGTGTGTGTGTGTCTACGTCTGTATGTGTGTGTGTATGAGAGAGAAAGACAGAGAGTGAGAGGAAAAGAGAGAGTGAGGGAGTGTTTTAATTGGTTTATGTTGTCAGCGAAGCTGCAGTGCAAGCTTGTCACTGATTCTTCAAGGAGATCTTTCTGTACCTCGAAGGCCTGACTGTGACCTGCCTTTTTAAAAAAACATCTGAAACTAAATCTAAAGATTTGTGATGCTCGATAATTACTGGCACAGATAATAAGTGGCCTGATATTGGTAAAACTTACATCACACTGATAATGAAATTATGAAGTTATTTGCTGATTTTTGAGAGAGTTAGTCACAATTAGCCAAGATTACACTGGTTGCACTTATTCTTAGTCAGTTTACCCAGTGCTGCTGCTGTTGCTAATGCTGCTGCACACTCATGACGTTTTGGCGTCACAAACATACAGTAGGACTGCTATCACCAGTCTTGGGCCTTTTTACTTTCACTGAAAAAGAAAAAAATTGACTGCAGTGTGCTATAATGTTCAGCTGAAATCCAGCAAAAAGATAATAAGTACAGATTTCAACATTTGGTGGTTTCACCATTGAAACAACAGCTTATGGAGAGAATATGAAGATGCTAATGCTGCAGCTAACAGTTAAGCTAATGCTTTTTTTTATCATTTGAAGCAGCTGCTGCTGTGAAAGAATAATACACGTTGCTTTTGAGTTACACCTGTTTGTTGTGTTTACACGCTAGTGATGCCTGTTATGTTATTAGACTACAGAACTGTAATGTTAAATTCATCTCTACTCAATAGATAGAAAGATGAAGGCATCTTTTAAAGAAATACCTTTATCGAAATTCTTGTCCACAAAGCAACAGTGATGCCAATATGTACATAAAAACTTACATGATGAGTTCACTAACTTTACACAGTAGGTAATTTTATTTTCCCTGAATAGGAAAAATAAAACTCCATTGCCTCTTGTGTAACTCATTAGACAAGAAGAGATAAAAATGAACCTATTCTGCTAAAAACACTTGTCAGAGCAGACAAATAACACTAATGATATCTCTAAGTAGGCACAATAGCAAGGCCCTGAGACTGCAAGTGCGAAGTAGATTACAGCCATTACTGATGAATTTAACAGGCAAAAGGTCCATTATATAACAAGTATATTGTGTTAGCGCACTGCTGGTCTATGGTTGGGAGCACAAATGAGAATATTACCACAGCGTCGCCCCAAATCATACTATTGATTTTTGGAAAACCCAAAACCTCTCACCTTTCAACTCTCTGCTTCCAGCCCCAGTGCACCTGTTTAATAATGAACCATGGAGGCAAAGAAATGAGCAAGTAGGATGACAGGATTTGAGGAGACAAGTGAGGAAGCCATTTAGGAAGGCAGACAGATAAGAACAGATGGTAAAGAAGAGAGGACTAAGTGAAGAACTAATAGTCGGTGTGGAAAAGTGATGAGAAATGAGTTGCAGGCTAAATACCTCCGCTCTCCCCGCCCCATTTCCCCTCTCTCATTCTCTCCTTCAGCTCTCCTCTGAATATGTGTGACTGACAGCGATGTTAAGTGCCGTTTGACACCAAAGACGGAGGTGACTATGTGAAGGTAGCTATCTGACTGAGAGGTTCTCCAGTGTGAGTGTGTGCGCACGTGCATGTGTGTCAGGATGGGGTTGTGTAATGAATTACAGACGTGGGTCCGATTAAAATGACTGGTAATTTCTCCGGGGAGATGAGAGCCTGGAGCAGCATGAATCAAACGACTGGCGGGATGACTCACCAACACCATCTCCTTTGCTGCTCAGACTGAGACAAGGGAGAAGAGAGTGGACACTGGAGCTGGCAGCAGGAGAGATGGGTGAGGGTGCGGGGGAGACACAGGGGAGAGGGCAAGCAGAATGAGAGCACGCAGGGATAGAGAGCGAACAAAGGGAGGAGAGAGATGTGGGATACGTGCTGTCCAGACAAGCGAGGGAGAATGAAACAGAGCCATTAGCGTTTATGAAGAAATACTGGGAGATAGAGGTGACAAGACGAAAGGGATGAAGTGTGTGAGGGTAGGAGGGGGTGAATGAGGAGAGTGACAGGAAAGGTCTCAAGCATCACTAGTTTCAATCTGTTTTCACCATTCCCACCCCTATCTCTGGCCTCATTGCAGGTGACAGCAGCATGGCTAAATTACCTCCCGCTGGCACTCAAATTAAACAGGGCATATAGGGAGAGAGAGAGACAGTGGGAAAGAAAGGGACAGGGGAGAGAGAGAGCGTGGGGGGGGTGGGGGTGCTTATGAAAAGAGTGTCCGTGGTCACATTAATGCAATTTCTCTCTCGATCCCTCCATTCCCGAAGCCCAGCCCTGGATAATGAGCTGATGAACGCTCTCCCTCCACCCCCCCACCGGGCCTACCTGCTATGCACAAAAGGCTCTGAACGCTATTTTTGGAGCCCCTCTTCTCATTTATTTCCTTGAATTGGTGATGATAATGATCATTGTGGCTTGAGGTGCCATATTCAAATTAACTGCCATTCCTCCAGTGCTATCGGCCCGGCATCACCCTGCCTGCAAAAGTGTCCCTACACCTCCTCTGTCTGCTCCCTCCGCTCCTCCCCTCCCTCACCTCTCCTGGAAGCAATACAAAGACCATTGAAGCAGCACCGCCTGATATGTTTCCTTGTTGAGCTTATTCAAATCAGGTGTTTGAAAACTAACCTTGTTTGCATTGTAATGTTGCGTGGCGGAGCATCTACAATTGACAATTTACTGATACAGGCCTGTAAGAGGGCAAGCTGTGCAGCGACGCTGTGAATATGAAATGAATTAGAATCCCGCCTGTAGTTATTCAGATCAGAGTGTAACATGATAGCTTACATGAGTGGGTGTGAATGGAGGTCTAACTAAATAAATTTGATTTGGAAAGGGTGTGTTTGGCAGATTGTGCCACTCACCAGGTGCTACCACGGATAAAGCAAGCAGTTTATTGTACATAATAGGATGCAGGAATCTTTACATATACATGAATTCTATTAGGCATTACTGCTGCTGGAGGGAGGCACAAAAGGCAGCAGCGCTCACTGAGAGGAGGTGAGGGAGCTGCTCACATCCATCAGTCTGATGAAGAGATTTGTATGAGTGTGTATGTGTGTGTGTGTTTGTGTG
This sequence comes from Karalla daura, assembly GCA_029224185.1. Taxonomy (NCBI): domain Eukaryota; kingdom Metazoa; phylum Chordata; class Actinopteri; order Chaetodontiformes; family Leiognathidae; genus Karalla; species Karalla daura. The sequence goes on from CM055188.1 coordinate 26,166,743, forward strand.
TGTGTGTGTGTGTGCTCAGTGAAAAAAGGCCACCATGCTGTCACTCTCACTTTGCACTTTTTTAGGAACAAAGAAATTAAAGTGTTTCTGTGAAACAAAACACCTGGGGGATACCTGTCACTGCTGAGATTCTTCGCAGTACAAAACAGGTGTGTGTGTGTGTGTGTGTGTGTGTGTGTGTGTGTGCGTGCGCAGTGGGAGGATATACATGCATAGTGTCAACTGAGTGTAGGTTTTATCTAGGTCTGGCTGAAACCGAAGCTGATATCAAAACTTTTTTTTGTCATAATATTTGTGCAGTCTTGATTTTTTTTTCTTTTTCACTCAATCGGTTAAAGTTTTCAGAAGAAGTCAAATTGTGAGTGATTCCTCCAAACTGTGACACATCACTATGTGGGCATCTGCTTGCTCTATCTATTCCAGTTCAGCAGCTGCTGTGGGTAATCTGGGCTGGTCGGGGCTAATGGCGGACTTGTTTTCTGGTCCAGCTGAGCTCTTAATTACATGATTGAGCTTGTTATAGCCTAATTAAAATGGTAAAACACAGGGCAGGGAGAGGGAGCGAGAGAGAGAGAGAGAGAGAGAGAGAGAGAGAGAGAGAGAGAGAGAGAGAGAGAGTGGGGGGACTGAGTGAAAGAGCAGGCAGGAGAGAGAGCATTTGACTCACAGCCCTGAGTCCTCCTCTCTCTCTCTCTCTCTCTCCCTCCGACTTTAATAAACCAGCTACCCACAAGGCCTCTGCCCCTCCCTCCTGCCTGCCCCCGGCTATTTGGAATGGGCCACGAACTACAGCCATAATCAGCAGGCCTACATTTCAATAACACATTTTATCATTTAACCTCTAGTTATACACATCAAGGTGGCAGAGCGTATTCCATTTGGGGAATGGTGGCGGTGGTGGGGGGTGGGGATGGGGGGCTTGGAGGGGATGGTGAGGGACAACTCTGTGTCGATAAGAAAGTTAAACACAAAAACAACATTACCAGTGAATTATTACAAGAGCCTGAGGATAGGAGGGAAAAAAGTTGACTAAGTTTGTATCAGAAGCTGAGACACAAGAGGGAGGGGAGGAGGGGACAGCGGGAGAATAAGGCGCCGAACAATGTTTTTGTTGTTCGGTTTTTAAGAGTATACTTTTGGGTCAATTAACAATAAAGATCAATTGATATCTCCTTATCCTTTCTTCTGTGATTTTTCGCCCGCAGTAATGAGATAAATATTTATGAAGGCTGAAAGTCCCCTGCCTCTCCTCCTTGTGTCAAATGCTCAGCATGATCAAAGGCTCAGCCCAAAAACACACGACACACTAAAAGCATCAAGGCTCTGTTGGCATTGTTTTTCCACTGTCCCTCAGCTCAAACACTGAAAAACTGAACATCAACCCCCCCATCACCACTAACATCCCCCTCCCCTTCTCCTCCCCACACCCTCCATAAGAAAAAAAAAATCACAGATAGGTTTGGGACCAGTGCACTGTCGCTTTAAGATAAAATATTCTATCTTCTACATCATAATTATCTCCTTAAGGTAGAAATATTAGCATATCCACCAATCTTATTATCTGAGAAATTGGCTCATTAAGTCGGCTGGCTCCCCTTGCGCCCACCTTGTTCTCCATTGTCCATACTTCATCAGAGAGGGAGGCTGCTGAGGGGCATTCTGACTGACAGGAGGCGCACAGCACTCAGGGCAGGCCTCTGTGGGGACCGGCCCAGGCCAGCACACGCTGACGGGACAGGTCTCTCATGTTGGGT